>CAJDSM010001047.1:16629-28666 GCA_903981925.1 Ostrea lurida | reverse complement strand
CGACACATCTAGTTTTCTTTTCTATTGCACAATGTAGAGGGTTTGAACAATATTATTTTATAGCTTGCAATGTACATGGAATGAGATAATTTCGGTATTTTCAGTTTCCTTACAGGAAGTGGGTGGTGCTCTGGGTAATTTCGCATGATTTTATCTGCTTGTCTTGTTTTTTTTTTTGGTTAAAAGAGCCACTTGCAATGACATAGATTCACTGTATGCAGAGATATTGTTTTGTTTTGTTTTCCATGGTTACCTCTCTTTTTTAATTTGCAATTGAAATACTCGAGAATGATTTTGAACTGAAATTCTTGTTTTGAGGTCTCATAAACACGAGTAAGTATTGATTATTTCTTTACAGTTAACTTCTGATTCAATTTGTTCAGGTGTCAGCTTGGTTAAAAGGGAATATTTATTGTTGTAATTGACAATATGTAAACACCACTCAATGTTTTATTCAATCCTGTTTCATGATGTAGATTTGGGGGGAAAAACCTATGTAATTTGTGTTTCGATGTTGATGGATAATTTGTTATGTCTTTTGTTGTACATTATTTGGGTATGTCTGGGGAACCCATGTAAAGCATGCAGATAAGGCAGCTGTGTCGGTTTAGATTTTTTCATAACAGCATGACAAAGTAACCTAACCTTAGAATGACCCCATGTTGGTACGGGAAATTTTTTGTTGTTGTACAATTCATGTACAAGTACAGTTACTAATAAACTAAAACAGATTTTCTTCAATTTACATGTTTATGATTTGATAAAGTTTCTGAAACACAAGTTTAATCATGTCTTAATATGCAATATATGATGTGCTATATTTTCTCTTGCAAACAGTAAAACATGCTTATTACAAATATGCTTAAAAGATGAATTCACACTTATTGTGAAGTGGAATTTCTTTCTCTATGAGAGGAAAATAGTGAAAAATTGGATATAATGAAGTTTGATTTTTATGAACTTTTTTGCTGGATCTGGAGGGTCAATATAAATGTGTTCTACTGTACTTTAATCTACTGTTATATTTGTGTTGTATCAGTCTGTGTTCTGAGTTTGGAATGATTCTATTTTTAGCTGTGATCCTAACATGCAGCTGAAGGAGATTATTCGTCTGGAACAGGACATTTTTGTTCCTATGGCTGGGTCAGGGAAGCTGTATGTCTACCATACAGACAGGTTCTGGAGCCAGATCAAAACCTCAGGGTAGGGGCAACACTACTAACAGCAGGAATTCATTTTACAGACTTTGCTTTCATGTCAAACATAGTATATATTAATTCAGTATAATTATGAAATCACTCGATATAAAACTACATTCTTTACAGAAGAAAAATTATCAAAATATTAAAGCTAAATCTCTTTCCTGCCATAAGATTATTATATATATAGGGCTTTAATTTTCATTGCTTTGTGGTATGGACCACAAATTTAAAAACATCACGAGCAACAAAAACTAAACTTCAGTAACATATATTATTTCTGTCAAACGAATAATAAACATTTGATTGTATATTACATACAAGAAGTTTTACATTTGTAAATTGTGGAAAAAATTTCATGACCAAGATAGATTTTGATAGATATATCCAGTGAGTTTGCTCACTTTATTCCAGAGCGGCTATCTACGCCAACAGACATTATCTAGCGCTGTACCAAGACTGGCACACAGAGAGGCTCTCCAAAAATGGGGAACACAAGCCACAGATTATCGGGGATGTGTATATCCACCCCACGGCCGAGGTCCATCCTACAGCAATGGTATGTCTAGGAACTATTCAATACAGCGTATGGTTTAATTACATATATATGTGAAAACACTCAGGCCATGGAAACCTTAATACTATCTTATATTTACTGTTTGTTTTAAGGTTAACATTGGTCTTGGTATGACATTTTATACAATCTAGATATTTGCCAGATACTTGCATAAAATCTTACACCTCAAATTTTGTGATTACCCAATTTACAAGTATATGTATTTTGTTATGAACATTGTTACTACATTCATACCTAACTAATTGTCATTGACCTGGAAAGTTAGAATTACACACTCTGATTGGCTACTTAATGTTATACACTCTGATTGGCTACTTTAAGTTTTACACTTTGATTGGTACTAAAAAGTACACACTCTGATTGGCTACTTAAAATTGCAAACTCTGATTGGCTACTTTGAGATTTATGCTTTGATTGGCTACTTAAATTACACACTCTGATTGGCTGCTTTGAAATGCACACTTTGATTGGCTACTCAAAAGTACACACACCAATTGGTTTCTTGAATTACACATTTTGATTGGCTACATAAAATTGCGCAAGTTGGGTAGCTACATTAAAGTACACACGCAACTGGCTACTTAAAATTACACACACAGATTAACTAGTTAACTGAAGTAGATAATCATATATGTGCCTACAGCTGAACCTTCATGTAATACACAAAACATTACACACCCTCCCCCCCTCTCTCTCTCTCTCTCTCTCTCTCTCTCTCTCTCTCTCTCTCTCTCTCTCTCTCTCTCTCTCTCTCTCTCTCTCTCTCTAATTAGGGATGTATGATATTTATCCTCAAGCTGTTTTTATATACAATCATTCATGCTTCAGGGTGGGTTTTTTTTTTAAAACTATAACTACGAGTAAATTTTCATACACCCCTAATTTTTTTAAAATTTGTATGTACTTTTGATTTTCCTCCTTGTAGCTTGGTCCTAATGTGAGTGTTGGTAAGCATGCTGTGATTGGGGAAGGAGCTCGAGTGAGAGAATCCATTGTCCTAGAGGGCGCTGTTTTACAGGTATGACATTGATAAAATAAGGGACTTTGGAAATTTCAGATGTACAGTCGAAGCTCATAATCTCGATCTCAATGGGACCAAGAAAAAATGTTCGAGATATCCATGAATTCGAGAGATCGAGAATAAAATTACTTAAGAAAATAGGTTTTGGGACCTCCAAATCAGTTCGACATAACCATGGTATTCGAGATATCAGTGTTCGAGATGTCGAAGTTCAACTGTAATTACCTTTCTAT
Source organism: Ostrea lurida (assembly GCA_903981925.1). NCBI lineage: Eukaryota > Metazoa > Mollusca > Bivalvia > Ostreida > Ostreidae > Ostrea > Ostrea lurida. Next base: position 25,636 of record CAJDSM010001047.1, on the reverse strand, counting down.
AGTATTGATAAAACTGATGCATCTTAGTGACTATTGAATTGTTATTTAATGGACTGATGACATGTTTTAGAATGTCTTTCATGTTTGCCATTGTTTCTTTTGTAGGACCACTGTTGTGTGTTGTACAGTGTGATTGGTTGGAATGTTACCATAGGAACATGGACACGCGTCGAGGGTACACCCAGTGATCCCAACCCCAACAAGCCATTTGCAAAGGTTGATGTTAAAGACACATTCACACCAGAAGGGAAACTCAACCCCTCCATCACTGTCATTGGTAAGTTCATGTAATTACATTGTACAAGGGTTGAATCGTTTTCTTTTAAAGTCAGTATTTCACAAATTCTGTAGTCATTATACAACCTGTCACTAAATAGAATGGTGTGACGCATTTCATACCAATTACTGGGCTGTTCTTTCCATGATGATTTTAACTTTGGATTACTCCATTGACTTGATTAAGATATAGGTCGCACCGTGGTTGTAACTGGTCATCAGGAATGCTTGCTCCTTTTCAGCACCTGATCTAACATCTGGTGTGTCCAGGGGTCCATTTTTGCCCTACTCTTTATTCTGTATATAGGAATTATGAGATTGATTACTGTTCTCTATAATCACTTTTTCATCCAGGTAGTAGTTTTATTTTTGGATTAAAGAATTTCATATTTTATGGTGACAAAAATTGTTTTTATTTATAGGAAGTAATGTTCAGGTGCCATCGGAGGTGATATTACTGAACGCCATCGTGTTACCAGATAAATCTCTCAGTGGAAGCTGCAAGAACCAAATTATCCTGTAGTATCGCCATGTCATTCTCCCAGCATGCACTGTCATTCGTAACTTTCAACATGCAGTGCCAGTCCCATAATGCATTTCCATGGGGTGAATAATTTCATTCTGAATGAATTTTCATGTTATATTGTAATTTATATAGATCTGGGGAAATCAATTTGTATTTCATTCATGTATATATGTATGTACATTTCTGCGTGAGAAATCTCAAAACTTTTTGTATTTTTAAAAAAAGAATTGAAGTGATGGGTAATGTGTTGGTAGTCATTCTGTTGTAAAAGTGATGCATCTGATGAAAGAGCATACAAAACCATTGACAATGTACATTTGTACATATGATTCATACTCAGTTTTATGCCAGGCTTTAATATATTATAAATTGTAATGTTTGGGATTTGTTAATGAACTTATTTATTGTTCTGTATACATGTAAATTCTTATTGAAATTATTTATTTCGTTTGTGTTATTCTTATGTTATATGCATATATGAAATCTGAAGTCTCTGAATCGGTCACAAGCAGTTTGTTTTTGTTTATATCAAAGAACAGATTTTTTGGCTTGAAATGCATCTCGGGAAACGTCTTAACGAAGAGTCCATCTTTATGAATCAGGCCTAGCTGGTTACTATCGAGACACATAATGACGTAATCTCCCACTGACGTCACACCGAAGGGCGTGTCATACATAGGCACCTCCCACTGGAAGCTGCCGTCCAGATCACAACAAACGATTCGACTTCCTTCCGTGTCGCTCAAGTATATCGAACCAGCCTTAATGGGCGGATCTGAAATGGAGAGGAATTTTCCAAACGGCCGAGTATATCCTCCCGAATCTCGATTTTCCGTCAGACCTTTTATGCTGTCTACTTTCACTTTCATTCTTCCTTTCATATCAATTATTCTCAGATTCGCATTCACACTCATGACATCACACGTCACAAACAGACGTGATCTCCCAGACACAATTCCGAAACCTTGAGAATTTTCTGGAAAAGTGAACTTCTTTCTGGAATTCCTGAATCGGTGATCGTCGACATTGACAAATATGACGCCGTCTTTCTGAGTGAGCGCGACCTCGTTTTCGTTTGTGTACACCATATCTCTGCAGTCTGCCGGAACTTCGTTCTCTAAGAGGAAGTTGAAGTCTCTATCAAATAACTTTATTTTACTGTTTCTCTCATCAAACATAATGTACTTTCCGTCTTTGAAATAGCACACTCTTTGAATGGCGCACTCTTGTCTGTCTTTCTTGCCACGACAGTTTATTTTGTTGGAAAATTCCAGCTCCAGGTCGTTCAGATGGCGTCCCTGCGTCCACCTTCTCGTGACGGGGTTGACAGGTGGAAGACGTCTCTTGTAAGCCATTGAAAATAGTTACCGTGTTAATGATCTGTAATATAGAACAACAGAGTAGGGAGGTTAGTCACCTCTTAAGTAAGTAAGTAAGTAAGTAAATTTTATTTAAAGTCGGTACTATATACAATATAACAAAAAACACAAGCTCTGTAGAGCTTTTTATCCGACTATATAACATACTACTAAAAACATGTATTAAATTAAGACAAAACATAAACATGCATATACACATGTACATAAAACTAAAAGAGAGACAAAAGTAAAACATTTCCACGTTGTAAAAAGGTTCCACCCCTCTTACAACAGGTTACTGCGGTTTCGATAAAAACTAGTTTTCACTGTCTGTTCGTCAACACTTTGTGAACACCAAAACTCAAAACCAATACAATGCACTACATACTTGTTTATCACCATATGCAAATGTGCTTGTTGAAATTAGATTGTATAGGGACCAATTTCTTTGAAAAACTTTATTTTTACATGAAAATTCACAGATTTTACTAATCGTATTCTGTGAGCACTAAAACTCAAAACCTATGCATTGTGTACAGCTGAAATTTTGCACACTTGTTTGTCACCTTAGCGGAGCCCTTGCTGAATTTGTCAGTGTTCTGGTTTTATAAAGAAGATGAAAATACCACATCGTGATAGACTGAGACGTCAGGCTGTATATATGCATTTGTACATAGACTGCATAATTATAAGCCAGGATACGGTCTACGGATAATCAAAAGATATGTTACAGTTATTGAACAGATATTTTGGGCTACAACAGGATATTCTGATGGGTGGTGACGAGTCGCGCTAGCGACGAGTTCCACCCATCAGAATTCATGTGATACCCAAAATATATGTTTAATAAAGGAACTTGTATCATGTCAATCACTGATCACGTAAAATATTCCTATAGCTCCACCCCAATTATATAACACTCTGTCATATTCCGTGCGTGATGGTGGGCTTAGTCAGGTACCATGAACACGTGGACTAAAGGCATTGTACGTACATTGTTGGAAGTGTGTGAGCAAACCGTGGTTTTAACAATTTCCCCGTGTTCCAGACCGTTAGTGCACAGAATAGATAATGAGCTGCATTACATTCGAACCAATAATCCAGAGATAGACAAATTATTGCCGAAATGGTGAGATTAACTCTCTCTCTCTCTCTCTCTCTCTCTCTCTCTCTCTCTCTCTCTCTCTCTCTCATATTTACATGTATGAATGCATTTAGCTAAGTGTTATCTGTAGGAGTAATTTTAATGACACTCAAGCGTATTTTCATATCATAACTATGCATAGTCTCTCTCTCTCTCTCTCTCTTCTCTCTCTCTCTCTCTCTCTCTCTCTCCTCTCTCTCTCTCTCATTTACATGTATAATGCATCTAGCTAAGTGTTATCTCGTAGGAGTAATTTTAATGACTCTCAAGCGTATTTCCATATCCTGCTTATGCATAGTCTCTCTCTCTCTCTCTCTCTCTCTCTCTCTCTCTCTCTCTCTCTCTCTCTCTCTTTCTCTCTCTCTCTCTCTCTCTCTCTCTCTCTCTCTCTTATTGTATCTAACGTTGTTATCTGTAGGAGTAATTTTCATAAGATTTTTTTATTTTCTTATGACAGACGAACAGAAATATCGTAGATGTTTTTTTCAAAAATACATTGAAGCAACCCCTTCATCTGTTCATCGACAACCTATTCATCACAGGAGACGTTCTGCAGGACTAAAAATATTGAAGCTTATGTGACCATGGGAAACAAAGTCGTGCGACTCAGCTTTAATTAAACATGAAATTTGCCGACACCTGGTCGTAGATCTGAGAAAAATATAAAGAATCGTCCGAGAAACATTTAGAAAAAAGGTAGTAAAAGTCCTGGATCCACCTCCCATCGATTCTGACAGGTGTGAAATCACTGAAGCGCGACAGGAAATCGGAGTACTATGAACTGTCCATTAACTTACAAAAACCGGACAATACCGCACAGGCTCTTTCCAAAAGCGGACAATACCGCACGGGCTAAGCTCCGCCTCCTTGCGGGTATGAGGAATTACTGAATAGCAGTTAACAAAGAAAAACACCAAAACCATGATACAAATACCGTAACTGAACCCGACGCGTGTAAGAATTGGCTCCTCAACCTAATCACATTCTTGCACATTATGACCAAAATTATTGACAATAAAGACAGGCAAAGATATAAATTGTACATAAGATCTTTTGATTTTCTAATATCTTATTTACGTGTTTTATACCCACGGGTACCAAAAAACTAGTGCACTGCATGCAAATATTGAATTATATTTAGTGTAAAGTAATGAATAATTAAACAGAAATAGATCTAAAATAGATCTGAATCAATGTTATGAATAAGGAGAATGGTACATCAAACAGTCTTGTAACCACTGACATTTACTACAGCACACAGTGCCAGTCTTATTGTTTTTACCTTCAGTAGTTTCCTGTACGGGTAATGACGCCGGGAATGACGCACGCGTGTCCGTGAGAAGAACAAGCGCTAATAATCCCCAGGACGAAATTAATCAAACTGAACTAAAATAAAGATAGTGCAAGTCGAGTTAAAAGACAGTCGTTTGTTGTTCCTTTCAAACTTAGTCGTGTGTAGTGTAATTTTCAATAGTTTGATCGACTCATAGACTGGGTCTTTTAAAAATGTTCGAAGACCATATATTGATCAAAGTTAGTGAAAAATTCCTCGGGTCACTTAATTAAGGTATTCAATGAATAATGACCATATTTCATATCTAATAAATGGATGGTGGGATTTTTGTAATCATGGTACATTTGTATCATTTTGAGGGTTCATTAAATGAAAATATTCCACCATAGGAATTTTCAAAATTTTTATTACTGCTTGATTTATTTCACTTTGAATTTTACATTGAAGTCTATGGGAAGAGCATGATTTATCAAATTATTTTTAAAAGAAATTATATTTCCATACAAATCTCTTGATAAAAAGTTGCATTTCAAAGTGCAACGATTTTAAAAAATGTCCTGGGAGAGGGCGTTCTAAGTTTTTCAGAACTTGTGCCCGATCCCTTTGTTATAAAATATGTTCAATTCAAAAAATGTCCCTAACAAATATGAAAAAGAATTTCAATATCTTCTTAGCAATTTCAGTTCGTTTGTCGTTTGGGTGGGAAAAAAGATATTAGGTAGGCGTGACTTTATTACTTATTAGGTTTTTTACTGACTGTCTACAGAAATATGTCGGGTTTTTGATTTCCATAGCAGGCGAGGCGAAGTATTCAAAGTTAATACTTTGATCCACTGATGTGATTTTTATATGCCCGTCGAAGACGGGACGTACATTTGTATTATGGTATAGCGTCGTCCGTCTGTCTGCCCGGCTTTGTAGGCGGAACCATAAGCTCCAGAATCTTACAACTTGGTAACAATTGATCACCATGATGAGAGGAAGATGCCTTATGTTTTTTCAAGGTCATAGTGTCACGTAGTAGGAAAACGTTGTAGACGGGATACAGACCGAACCGCAAGCTCCAGGATCTTACAACTTGGTACAATTGATCACCATGATGAAAGGAAGACACCTATTGTTTTCCAAGGTCAACGGTCAAGGTCAATATCAGTAGTAGGAAGATACAGACCGAACTGTAAGCTCCAGGATCATACTACATGGTACAATTGATCACCATGATGATAGGAAGTTGCCTATCGTTTTTCAAGGTCAAGGTTGTAGTGTCACTTTACGAAAACGTTGTAGGCAGGATACAGACCAAACCGTAAGCTCCAGGATCTTACAACTTGGTACAATTGATAATCATGATGAGAGAAAGATATCTATGTTTTTCAAGGTCGTAGGTCAAAGGTCAAGATCGTAGTGTCACTTAATACGAAAACGTTGTAGGCAGGATACAGACCGTACCGTAAGCTCCAGGATCTTACAACTTCGTACAATTGATCATCTTGATGAGAGGAGAAATGCCTATTGTTTTTCAAGGTCAAGGTCACAGTGTCACTTAATACGAAAACGTTGTAGGCAGGATACAGACCGAACCATTAGTTCCAGGATCTTACAACTTGGTACAATTGATCACCATGATGAGAGGAAGATGCCTATTGTTTTTTCAAGGTCAAAGGCCAAGATCAGCTATGAGAAAATCTTGTAGGCATAACAGAGATCAAACTGTATTGGGCTAGGACCATCAGACTGGGTACCTATGCACCTAATGCTAAGTGAAAGGATGCATATTGTTACTCAATTAGCATGATGAGAATTAGCATTTAAAGGACAGTACTAATCTGCTGAAATATGAACCCCATTGAAATATGTTACGGCGTATTGTGCCACGTTGGCATTGCTCTTGTTGAATTGCAAAATTAAAGCCAGAATGCCCTAAAAGGTAGCCCTAGTCAAAGTTTACTTACTGGCTCCTGTCTATTTTAAGACATGATTTTCTAAGCACTGCGCTGAGGATTTGTCATGGTTATCTAGAGCTGACACTACGTGACATTTGCGATCTTTTTCTCAGAATGTCGTTGGAAACGTGATTTGTGCTTCGTGTTTTCAAGTGTTCTGGGAACCTTCACTGTTGTATATAATTAAATTTTCATTATTAATATTAGAAAACAGAATGTCCCTTCGTAAATTTATTACATCTTTTGAAATTCAAAGTATTCAGCAGATTTTTGTAACGATTTATGCAAATTAGCCGAATGGTAATATTTTGGCTATGTAAGGAATGCATTAAGGTTTGCAACACGAGTCCGTATAGAGAAAGAGTACCAATTCGTATCACATGGACCGCAATTGTCCCTCTCAATATTTAGCCATATTGGTTTTTAGACAACCGCCCGCCAACGTTGAAAGTTCATTCCATGACCAATTATGTCCTGCCGCTTACAGACGTAGTACTAGTATTAGTGATCGAGAATAACCCCAGAGACATAGGGCTATGCAGTTACCTATGGATGCCAAATTGACATAAACTCAAATATTTGGAGAAATCTTTAATTATTCAAACATATCATCAATTCAATTATTGCTCTTGCTCCATTAATTCGATTGAAGAGAGCAATGATTCATTTGATGCGCGCTTGAATTCAAGTGAAGAGAGGAACAATTCATTTGATGCGCGCATGAATTCAAGTGAAGAGAGCAATAATTGAATTAATGCGAACATGAATTCGATTGAAGAAAGCAACAATTCATTTGATGCACGCATGAAAATAAATTGAAGAAAGCACTAATTAATTTAATGCGCGCATTAAACAATTGAAGAGAACAATAATTCATTTGATGCGCGCATGAATTCAATTGAAGAGAGCATAATTGAATTAATGCGAACATTAATTCGATTGAAGAAACGAACAATTCATTGATGCACGCATTAAGTCAATTGATGAGGGACAATAATTCATTTGATGCACGCATTAAGTCAATTGATGAGGACAATAATTCATTTAATGCGCGCTTTAATTCAATTGATGAGGACCATAATTCATTCAATGCGCGCATTAAGTCAATTGATGAGGACCATAATTCATTTAATGCGCGTATTAATTCAATCAATGAGGACAATAATCCTTTAATTACTGCTTTCATTACCAGGTAAATAATTTAATTTGGTGGAATGTTTGCTCGCAAATTTAATTTGATGCTCGGTATAAATGGTTTGATTGATTGATAGTGTATGTTTTACGTACCGCTTGAGAATTTCTCACTCATATGGAGACTTCACCATTGCCAGTGAAGGGCTGCAAAATTTATACCTATTCTCGGCGCTTATGGCCATGCCTTTGAGCAGGGAGGGATCTTTACCGTGCCACACCTGCTGTGACACGGGACCTCGGTTTTGGCGGTTTCATCCGAAGGACCGTCCAATTAGTAGCCTCTTACGACATGCAAGGGGTATGAGGACATATTTTAATCCGGATCCACGACGGGCGTATTTATATATTATTTAATGATCTCTTTGATTCATTGGAAGATATATCTTTCATCATTGACAACTCTTTTGTACAAAGAATTAATGCGTGATTTGTTATTTTAAAAAGAACAACAATTCAATATTCCTTTCAAGAAAATTATAACTATGCAGTGGTAGCACCCACCCGAAAATATAGCTATACAGGTGACCCATCCCATGAGAGTGACCCATCCCATGAAAAGGTTAGAAAAGCTGAAAAGTGGTCAGAATTTCGAATTGTATAGTGGAAGAAATTATAACCTTACTCTGCCATGTTATTGCAGAAATCAAAGAAACACCGCGCTCAATAATTTTCCAGACATATTAATTAATACGTTATCAAAAGATTATCAGAATATTGATACATATCAAAATTCCATTTTAAAAAAAATGAATGTTTTGATACAGGTTTGCAAATATATTTCTGCGGGATTAATGTGAGTGTATTTATACAAAGACATTTCCCAAATTAATGTATATACTTACTTAATTTGGAATGGAAGTTATTGCTAATATTAGACTCTCGGTTTTATAATTCTAAAAAAAATTCGACTATCTGAGATTATCATGCAACATCCACGAACGCGCACTTTAATAATATTAGGTGTAATAAATGTCCAACCGTATGTGACACTATGTGTCATACCTTTTATCTTTTTGACAATATTGTTAAGATTAACAGCCAATGGTGATCTTCCCTAAAACCTATAAGTAATGTAGAATGATCAAAGTGCTATAGGCGCGGTATCTTTAGTCTCCGACAAGTAGATACTAGTTAACAGGTGAAAATAACGACACAGTGATAGTCTCATAAATCCAATGAAAGACTATACAATCAAGAGAAAGGCAAACACGGACCCCTGGACACACCAGTGGTTTGATTGATTATTTGTTGTTTTCGTCCCGTCGAGAAATA
>CAJDSM010001047.1:0-16604 GCA_903981925.1 Ostrea lurida | reverse complement strand
CGGTCAAGGTCATATTGTCACGTAGTAGGAAGATACAGACCGAACTGTAAGCTCCAGGATCATACTACATGGTACAATTGATCACCATGATGATAGGAAGTTGCCTATCGTTTTTCAAGGTCAAGGTTGTAGTGTCACTTTACGAAAACGTTGTAGGCAGGATACAGACCAAACCGTAAGCTCCAGGATCTTACAACTTGGTACAATTGATAATCATGATGAGAGAAAGATATCTATTGTTTTTCAAGGTCGTAGGTCAAAGGCAGATCGTAGTGTCACTTAATACGAAAACGTTGTAGGCAGGATACAGACCGTACCGTAAGCTCCAGGATCTTACAACTTCGACAATTGATCATCTTGATGAGAAGGAAGATGCCTATTGTTTTTCAAGGTCAAGGTCACAGTGTCACTTAATACGAAAACGTTGTAGGCAGGATACAGACCGAACCATTAGTTCCAGGATCTTACAACTTGGTACAATTGATCACCATGATGAGAGGAAGATGCCTATTGTTTTTTCAAGGTCAAAGGCCAAGATCAGCTATGAAGAAAATCTTGTAGGCATAACAGAGATCAAACTGTATTTGGGCTAGGACCATCAGACTGGGTACCTATGCACCTAATGCTAAGTGAAGGATGCATATTGTTACTCAATTAGCATGATGATGAATTAGCATTTAAAGGACCAGTACTAACTCTGCTGAAATATGAACCCCATTGAAATATGTTACGGGCGTATTGTGCCACGTTGGCATTGCTCTGTTGATCATGCAAATAATTAAGCCAGAATGCCCTAAAAGGTAGCCCTAGTCAAAGTTTACTTACTGGGCTCTGTCTATTTTAAGACATGATTTTCTAAGCACTGCGCTGAGGATTTGTCATGGTTATCTAGAGCTGACACTACGTGACATTTTGCGATCTTTTTCTCAGAATGTCGTTGGAAACGTGATTTGTGCTTCGTGTTTTCAAGTGTTCTGGGAACCTTCACTGTTGTATATAATTAAATTTTCATTATTAATATTAGAAAACAGAATGTCCCTTCGTAAATTTATTACATCTTTTGAAATTCAAAGTATTCAGCAGATTTTTGTAACGATTTATGCAAATTAGCCGAATGGTAATATTTTGGCTATGTAAGGAATGCATTAAGGTTTGCACACAGTCCGTATAGAGAAAGAGTACCAATTCGTATCACATGGACCGCAATTTGTCCCTCTCAATATTTAGCCATATTGGTTTTAGACAACCGCCCGCCAACGTTTGAAAGTTCATTCCATGACCAATTATGTCCTGCCGCTTACAGACGTAGTACTAGTATTAGTGATCGAGAATAACCCCAGAGACATAGGGCTATGCAGTTACCTATGGAGTGCCAAATTGACATAAACTCAAATATTTGGAGAAATCTTTAATTATTCAAACATATCATCAATTCAATTATTGCTCTTGCTCCATTAATTCGATTGAAGAGAGCAATGATTCATTTGATGCGCGCTTGAATTCAAGTGAAGAGAGGAACAATTCATTTGATGCGCGCATGAATTCAAGTGAAGAGAGCAATAATTGAATTAATGCGAACATGAATTCGATTGAAGAAAGCAACAATTCATTTGATGCACGCATGAAATAAATTGAAGAAAGCACTAATTAATTTAATGCGCGCATTAAGACAATTGAAGAGAACAATAATTCATTTGATGCGCGCATGAATTCAATTGAAGAGAGCAATAATTGAATTAATGCGAACATTAATTCGATTGAAGAAAGCAACAATTCATTTGATGCAGCGCATTAAGTCAATTGATGAGGACAATAATTCATTTGATGCACGCAATAAGTCAATTGATGAGGACAATAATTCATTTAATGCGCGCTTAATTCAATTGATGAGGACCATTAATTCATTCAATGCGCGCATTAAGTCAATTGATGAGGACCATAATTCATTTAATGCGCGTATTAATTCAATCAATGAGGACAATAATTCCTTTTAATTACTGCTTTCATTACCAGGTAAATAATTTAATTTGGTGGAATGTTTGCTCGCAAAATTTAATTTGATGCTCGGTATAAATGGTTTGATTGATTGATAGTGTATTGTTTTACGTACCGCTTGAGAATTTCTCACTCATATGGAGACTTCACCATTGCCAGTGAAGGGCTGCAAAATTTATACCTATTCTCGGCGCTTATGGCCATGCCTTTGAGCAGGGAGGGATCTTTACCGTGCCACACCTGCTGTGACACGGGACCTCGGTTTTGGCGGTTTCATCCGAAGGACCGTCCAATTAGTAGCCTCTTACGACATGCAAGGGGTACTGAGGACATATTTTAATCCGGATCCACGACGGGCGTATTTATATATTATTTAATGATCTCTTTGATTCATTGGAAGATATATCTTTCATCATTGACAACTCTTTTGTACAAAGAATTAATGCGTGATTTGTTATTTTAAAAAGAACAACAATTCAATATTCCTTTCAAGAAAATTATAACTATGCAGTGGTAGCACCCCACCCCGAAAATATAGCTATACAGGTGACCCATCCCCATGCAGGTGACCCATCCCATGAAAAGGTTAGAAAAGCTGAAAAGTGGTCAGAATTTCGAATTGTATAGTGGAAGAAATTATAACCTTACTCTGCCATGTTATTGCAGAAATCAAAGAAACACCGCGCTCAATAATTTTCCAGACATATTAATTAATACGTTATCAAAAGATTATCAGAATATTGATACATATCAAAATTCCATTTTAAAAAAAATGAATGTTTTGATACAGGTTTGCAAATATATTTCTGCGGGATTAATGTGAGTGTATTTATACAAAGACATTTCCCAAATTAATGTATAATACTTACTTAATTTGGAATGGAAGTTATTGCTAATATTAGACTCTCGGTTTTATAATTCTAAAAAAAATTCGACTATCTGAGATTATCATGCAACATCCACGAAAACGCGCACTTTATAATATTAGGTGTAAAATAATGTCCAACCGTATGTGACACTATGTGTCATACCTTTTATCTTTTTGACAATATTGTTAAGATTAACAGCCAATGGTGATCTTCCCTAAAAACCTATAAGTAATGTAGAATGATCAAAGTGCTATAGGCGCGGTATCTTTAGTCTCCGACAAGTAGATACTAGTTAACAGGTGAAAATAACGACACAGTGGATAGTCTCATAAATCCAATGAAGACTATACAAAATCAAGAGAAAGGCAAACACGGACCCCTGGACACACCAGGGGTTTTATTGATTATTTGTTGTTTTTCGTCCCGTCGAGAATATTTCACTCATATTGAGACGTCACCATTGCCGGTGAAGGGCTGCAAATTTAGACCTATGCTTAGCACTCATGGCTTTTAGCAGTGAGAGTTCTTTTGCGTGCCACACCTGCTGCGACACGGGACCTCCGTTTTTAAGGTCGTATCCGAAAGACCCGTGATTCTCACTTCTAAATGCCAAGCTCTTGGCGAAGGAGCAATCACTACCTATTTTCACGTCTTAGGTTTGACGCGGCCGAGTGCCGAGCACGGGGCTCGAACGCACGAACTCCCGATCACGAGGCGAGAGCTCTACCACTGAGCCACCGCGACCGGTCCACACCAGTGGTGGGATCAAGTGTCTACAGTGGTGGGATCAAGTGTCTAGGAAGGGTAAGCATCCCCTGTTAACCGGTCACATCAGCCGTGAGCCCTATGTCTGAGTAAAACGTAGTCAGAATGTCAAACAGTCTGACAAATGGTATGAACATCTGAAAGCATTTTTAACATGTTAATCGTCAGTGCCGTCCTGAGAAATACGTCCAACACCAATACTGGATTCCTTCTAATATCAAAAGGAGACGGACACTAAGAATACATGCGATCTGCCATTTTTGTCTTGTTCATGACGCATTTGTTTGTTAATCACATATGGGCGACTCCCGTACGAGAATAGCGATTTGGGGCGAAAAATTTAAATCTTCATTGTGGCACCATAAACACGCCCGCCCATGCGTTCACACTAATTACTGCCCCCGTACCACGGTCTTTGATCAAGTTGGTGATGGCTGGTGGCAGACATGTCGCCCGTCTCGCGCGAGTGTGGTACTGGCGGCGCGTCGCAGTGGCGCGAGACTTGCACCACAGCGGCTACCCCCGTACCACTGCGGCGATTTGTCGTACTGCGGCAGTACAATTGCAATTGAGTGACACCAGCACTGGAGTGGCGCGAGACCCGTGCAAGCTCTCCCCCTGCGGAAATGGCACGGCTGACCGTAATGTTGTGCGAGTGTGGTGCTGCAGTTGCACATGGCGACTGTCGCGCTAGGCTGGTACTGCCGCCGTGTCCCGCCCATGACCACCACCGCCGCGATTTCAGCGATCCCGGAAAATATTTTAACCAAATTTTAAACCGATCGCAGCCCTCGCAGACCCCGAAATTTCCGTGCCACTGTGGTGTGGGGCTCGCAGAATCGCGCGGACGTGGTGCGAAACCCACGAAAAATCGATGGTAGACCGGTGGCACGAGGCTCGTACCCCATTTGTGACTGAGGCATAACGAAGGCAGTCAACCAGATAGAAGATGATAAGGTTAGACGTCAAATACATTACTAGTGTCTTTCACGGTCGCCTGGAATGAGTATTGATTTGAAATGCTTTACCTTACATCAAACGGAAACTGGTTATCTAAGTTATGCAAATATGTATATATAAATGCAATCAGCCTCATAAATAAGACGTCTATGATTTAGTAAACGTCACTAAATACACAGTGTATATTTAAATCATATACGGTTGGAAGACATGTTGAGATGGGGGAAGTATGAAACAGTTTGACAAAGAACGTGCGTAGATATTAGCATACATGATAGTTCTGATTTCGCTGAGGAGACACGTGCACGGGTCTCAGGAAATGGCCAGTGTGGATGGTTGTTGCTTCCATATGGGCTAGCGGTGCGTGACTATTCCTATTAAAGATATAACGAGATTCGGGTTCTCGACAAATAAGGAACAGTTTGACGTCAGAGCCCGTAAAGTGCATGTCCTGAAACAAGCAAAGGTATTGATTTGTTTTCATGAGCTTAAAATGAAGCGACGTTTAGTAGCGTGAAATGGTAATTATAATCCCAAAACCCGTGTTGTCTGATATGCATGATTGCATTTAAACATAACGCTATGTTCCGATCTGACAGTTTGTGAGTGGTGCCGGAGAATGGTGGTATGGGGCGAGGAGGAAAACAGCCCCAGTATGGATGTAAACGGTTCTGTATATTATCATACACATCATAACACAATCCTCCTACTATAAAAAGATATCCCGTGGAGATCTGGGTTATTAAGCCCTCAGTACCCCATTGTAGTCAATGATGACCTCTCCATAACAAGAGTGAACAATTTCAAGCGGCACATTATACAAAATACAACCAACCAGCTCTACTTATAAGTGAATGATGCTGGGCACAGAAAATCTTCATTTATAGCCCATCCGGCTTTTTAGCATCTATCAATGTAGCACAATTTACTAGTATGTAGTTCATATGTTACTTCAATAAGTATTCATGTTGTGTTCTAGGCTTTGATGGCGGTGTTTCCGAAGGTACCATTAAAACTAATATGTGATGCAAATAATTCTCTTGCAGGCATACATGAACTGCAATTGTTTATAAAAGCCACCAAAGAACTGTATTGTTAATACATCACCCGGCCCACACGAATGTCAAGGGGCGTAATCAGATGGGATTAAACAACGTAGACAAAATCTATTTGTTCCAATTAATTTCCCAGAAAATAGTAATTACAGGCCAGTGGTAAAAGACTATTAACTGTGGGTAATTCTATACCACAAGTCTTTGTAAAGCAATTCATCACAAAGCGAGACAGGAGTCTGAAATACGGATGTGTAAAGTTCCGTGTTGACAAGAGATGGATCTATTGACGGAACCTAACAGTAATTATCAAACCAACAAATTAATTGATCCAGCATTAATTGGTTTGGAGCTACATAACAATTTTGCATAAGAGGGACAAAACACAAATATTAGAAAAACGCACAAATATACACAGCCATTTTAAAATAATGACTGATATTTTAACGAAAGCAAAATGTTTCTCATAAACCAATATTACAACATTGTATAAAGATAATTTCACATTAGTGTTTAATTACAAACATTAGTTTCTGTAATTCAGGGCACGGTTTGCATATATGGAAACAGGTTGTGTCCTTCAGGAGGACAAACTTATGTATTAATAATAATTGGCGATTTAAACAATGTGTTAAACGTAATCATAATCCCAAAAAACATAGATACAAAGTCGAGTGTAGGGCAACACGGACCTCCGACAAAGCGAAGGCAGGATCAGGTGCCATGGAGGAGTAAGCATCCTCTGCTGACCGGTTACACCCGCCGTGAGCCCTTTGTCGAAACAAAGTAACATTCGTCAAATAGTATGAAAATGACAGTCTAACAAAGGGTATGAAACAAATCAGTCAACATATGACTTAGTGATAATTTGTAATCGCAAACAAGGTCATTATAGCGACCGTAGAATTTGCGAAATTATGTCTTTAAACGAGATTTGTTATAGCCCTGAAAAATCAACTTGTTTGTTAGTACATGTAGTTGGTCACGCTTTAAAAAGTCCTCATACGCACATAAGGCATGCTCTTGCGTATCGAATCAACTGGGAGACATACACACCATAAGCACGTGATAGTGGTACATTACTACATAGGAAAGAAAAGTTGACGATTGCAATGCTAAAGGGGCATGGACACGTTTTGAGCTAAAAATGTTTAGATTTTGAATTTTCATTTTTAATGTTTACAATGCTCACTCATGGTATTTCTAATGGTCAGCGAAAATTTGAACGTCATTTGTTGAGTTTCATTTGAGATACAGCACTTACAATTCTTTGCAATGTAAACAAGGCTCGAGCCTTGTTTACATTTACATAAAGATTGCTTCACAGAAAATACCATGTTTAAAACAAAATTAGATGTAAGAAAACAAGAAACTATTTAATTGTGTTCAGAATGAACTTGTCATTTGAAAAAAAATCTGCTTTAAATGGAACTTATACTAGATATTCAATATAGGTAACAAAAACATGGATCGAGGCTTGTTTACATAGCGAAGAATTGTGAATGCTGTTTCTCACTTGCAACTCAACAAATGACGTTCAAATTTTTGCTGACCTTAGAAAATACCATAAGTGAGCATTGTAAACATTAAAAATGAAAATCTAAAATGTAAACATTTCTAGCTCAAAACGTGTCCAAGCCCCTTTAAAGTCATCACGCTTATCATATAATGTAGTTGTCAGTCTGACATTGGAGTCAATATTTTAAAAGTAAAATATCCATATTTGATGCAGATATGTCAGATTCTGTGGTGTCCTCTATTTCGAGTTCGTCAGGATATATCAAATGAACATACATGTAATTATGAAAATTATGATTGTTAATTAAGTAGGCATCATCTATATATATATATGTATGGTTGAAGGACACGGCAATTTTTTTGTTTTTATCCCGTAACAGTTTTTGAACAAATTTATGAATATAAAAATAAGTCTGCCAATAAGGGGGCACAATTAGTGCCCGTAGGAATACCAACAAATTGTAAGAAGACAAGGTCTCCAAAGACTACATAAATACCCAAGCAAGCTCTTGTGATCTTCCTAAGCGTTGTGTTGTCTTGGGGGGGGGGGGTTGTATTTTTGGTGGTGTTTTTTTAAGGGATTGTTTGTTTTTGGGGGTTTTTTTTGGGGGGGGGTGACAAAAATATCTTTCTTTCATTTTTCAATATACCACATTCTAAAAGATAATGGAATTCATCCCCAGTATTGGATTGCATAGATTACATACCATATTTTCTTAGGTAACAGAGGACCAAGATCCAGATTCGTGTAACTTCGTATCGCTTTTAGTACTATACGTGGCCTTACCTCAAAGGTAAATGGCTATTTAAAAATCGTCAAATATTTTATTTCAAAATCATAGTAGTTCAGACTTTCTGATACTGTTAACCTATTTGTTCTAAAAGAGTAAATAAAATAAAAACCCACCAAATCCCCCATTCCAACCTAATCCTCCTTCTCTGACAACTTCATTAATACACGTGTATCTTATGCGCACAGGTTACAAACTATGATAGACAAGAAATTAATTAATAAACAGAAATACAGCTGCTTGTAATTACAATAATCCACGGAATGATGCTACAGGATGATATGTTTCCACGTAATATCGATATCGGAGGAAATTTGTCTTCATTGCCTTCAGTCGTATGTTTTCTTCAATATTACAAAACTGGCAGAATTTCCTATATCTCCGTATTTGCTAGCGTGCTTATTACTTCACGACAAATTGTGTTTCGATTTAAAATTGATCTCCGACAGAGGAGAACTATCAACCTTTGCTTTATAAATTCTTCCCCAATTTTGGGAGTTTAGACCAACATTTTGCCATGAATGGTTTCTGTGATCTTTCAGCAAGAGAATTTTAGATTTCTTTTATCTTCTACAGATTCTAGTTATCTTGAAAATCAAATTCCAATTGAATGAGAGAGGTTTTAAAAACGTTTTCAACATATAGTGGGATGTTGAGGATTTTTGCTTCCCGTCACTGTGGACAGAACCGTCTGATTTCTGGGAACTCTCACGTTTTCCATTTAGTTGTAGCTAGCATCTAGGGATTGTTGCTATAGTGTCACCACAGAAGATTTCATCAAGGTCCCTTGGCATGATTATAACGCGACCTGTCCTGTGGAACGAACTTTCGTCATTCCCTGCGCTTAGCCTGCTGTTGACCAATGTATAGGAACCTCTTTCGACCCGAAAATCCTCGTAACCATATATTTTAGCCTGGTTCCCTGTCCCATGCTCCAAGCTTCGCGTCTACTGCCTTTAGTCAGGGAGCCAGAGGACCAGGCTACCATATTTATGGTTACGAGGAGTTTCGGATCGAAACGGGCTTAACCCCTGTGGTTGGGAATGCGTGTCTTCAGTTGGTTTAACTGACCAATGGACGGGAATGTCCGTCTTCAGCACGTGCCTCTTCAGTTCGTTTTGGATGGGACATCGTCCCACAGTGTACCTTGTCTCATTTATCATACAAGAACCGGTCACTAGTTCTATATCAAGAATTTATCTCAATTGTTCCCATTGATGCCCTCTATTTCACAGAAAAATTCTCCTTAGTTTGGTACGTATTAGAGGACCGAATGTGCCATCATCAAAATGCCCATATCATTCCTTTCAGCTGGTGCTGGGAGGTTTACATTTAAAGAATATACTATCTGATCCAGTGAAGGGTAATCCTGTCTGTTGGAACCCTGGTGGAACTGTCCTGCCTGGCACACGATTACTGGAAATCTGGAAGTGATGGTTTAACTAATTTATCGGGAAATATACACGTCCGAGGTCGTTGGATAGCAAAACGTACAGAGTTTGTGAGGTCTGCTTTCGTGTAACGACCGAGTGCGGGCATAATCGGTCAATACAAAGGATTTCCCGTTCCGAAGTCTGATGAGTAAAACCTATAATCTTCTTGTACGAAATTGTTAAATAAAACATTCCGATAATAAACTTTGATTCTTCATCTGCTAAATAGGTCTACAATTTTCATAATTTACTGAGCGCATGAATTTTGTTAGCTCCTTGAAAAGATGGAGTACTTTTAAAAGATTTCCGATGTTTTCTGAAGAAAAAAGAAAATTGGGAAGCCCCGGCCTCGATTTCAAGACGTAAGTAAAGGATGAACTGTTTTGAAGTTCTACCCAAATTATGCCTGATTCTTCAGATGAAAGATCAAATCTCAAAACTTTTAATTTAATCCAAAGTTTATTACTCCTTTAGGCTACCCCTGTGAAAAGAGGCTATTTGGAACTGGGAAAATCGTTGTAAGGCACAGAAATAGGTGTCCTTTTCGTTGTCACAGAAAATCTAGATACACAAATAAGAATGGTCACGAGAATCCGAGATAGCCAATGTTTGTGTGGAATTTTTTAAAAACAACTCATAGCTAGTAAGTCTATGTCGACTTTTCAATATTGATGAACCAAGAACTTAATTGCTAATAGGTCTGCGTTCAAGGTGGAAGCGGGCTATGTATAGTGCTATAGATAGACTTTATTAGTCTATTTAATGAATACAATATTGAAAAAGATAGAATAATAATTTTTCAACAATTTCCACCCAATATAACCTTCTTTAATCGGATTTGCTTTTAATCGAATGGGATATTTTAAGACAATATGAAATGGAATTTGATTTTAGTTCTTGGCATAATATTATCCATCACATTGAATTCTAAAGCGAGCGAAACCGGTATGTGAATTGAAAGGTTTGCCTCTTTCTGAACCTTTGCAAAAAATATTTTGTGCGATATTTAAAGTAAACAAGAGGCCCACGGGCCTTAACGTCACCCTGTGAGTTATAATAGCCCACACAGGGAGTCTCATATTTGCATTTCTTAAGTCTCAATACAGAGTATTTTGTTCACATGTTAATATCTTTCAATATATGCATATGATTCCTATTCATATACACAAGATTATCATTTCAATCTCACAAAGATTGTTCAAGAATTTTAATGAAAACCATATTGCTACTTTAATGTCCAGTGAGCTGACCTTTGACCTTTTGACCCAAAATTCAATAGAGAACATCTTGACCCATGGTTGAGTTCATGTGTATGATATGGTGATTCTAGGTAGAAAGGATAATGCTGAAGAGCCTGGAAATCATATTGCTACTTTATGTCCAGTGCACTTGACCTTTGTACCCAAAATTCGATAAAGAACATCTTCGTCTCATGAGTAGTATATATGTATGATATAGTGACTCTAGATAGAAAGGATAATGCTCTGGAACCCAGAAACCATATATAGATCTGTCCCATGTATGATATATTAACTCTAGCAAAATGGATAATTCTCTTTGTGCCCAGACACAATATCGCTACTTCGATGTCCAGTGTACTTGACCTTTGCCCTTTTGACCCCAAATGCAATAGGTAGACCATATGTATGATATGGTGACTCTTGGTAGAAATGCTAACACTATAAGTCTGGGAACCATTCTGCCTACAGACGGATGGACAGCAACACTTGATTCCAGTAACCCCCCCCCCCCAACTTGTTGCAGATGGGTATAATTATGACAAAAGGCTCCCTTCTCATTCCAAATATTCATTTACTTTCACATTCATATCAATAGCATTGAAAAAGACGCTTTTCAAATGTTTTACTTATAAACACTATGTACCAAGTTTGCCCCCCCTTGCCCTGGGGTCAGAACCCCTACCCCAGGGATCACCAAATTTACAATTTTGGGAAAGGCATTCCTGCTCTACATCACTATGCATTTGGTTTCTCTCAGACATTGTGTGTTGTAAAGAAGAAGATTTTTGAAAATTGGTCATTTTCGGCAGTTTTGCCCCACCCTTAATTCCCCACGGGTGCAAAGACCTGAAATTTACAATTTATGCGCCCCTTGTCCCAAAGATGCTTCATACCAAATTTGAAAAAGAATTGGACCCGTGGTAATCAAGAGGAAGTTAAAAATGTTCAATTGTTAACACATTTATCAATGACCAATTTGGCCCCACCCTAATACCAAAACCCCTACCCCTAGGATCATGAAATTTACAATTTGATAAAAGGCTCCCTACTTATTCAAAATATTCATTTAGTTTCACATTAATATCAATAGCTTTAAAGAAGATGTTTTTCAAATGTTTTACATATAAACACTATATACCAAGTTTGGCCCCACCCTGGGGTCAGAACCCCTACCCCGGGGGTCACCAAATTTACAATTTTGGTAAAGGCCTTCTTGCTCTTACATCACTATGCATTTGTTTCTCTCAGACATGTGCGGTTGTAAAGAAGAAGATTTTTGAAAATTGGTCACTTTTGGGCAGTTTTTGCCCCACCCCCAAGGCCCCAGGGGTGCAAGAGACCTGAAATTTACAATTTATGTGCCCCTTGTCCCAAAGATGCTTTCATACCAAATTTGAAAAGAATTGGACTGGTGGTTATCAAGAAGAAGTTAAAAATGTTCAATTGTTAAACACATTTCATCAATGACCATTTGGCCCCACCCTAATACTAAAACCCCTACCCCTAGGATCATGAAATTTACAATTTTGATAAAAGGCTCCCTATTCATTCAAAATATTCATTTAGTTTCACATTAATATCAATAGCTTTAAAGAAGATGTTTTTCAAATGTTTTTACATATAAACACTATTACCAAGTTTGGCCCCACCCTGGGGTCAGAACCCCTACCCCGGGGGTCACCAAATTTACAATGTTGGTAAAGGCCTTCCTGCTCTACATCACTATGCATTTGGTTTCTCTCAGACATGTGCGGTTGTTAAGAAGAAGATGTTTGAAAATTGGTCACTTTTGGGCAGTTTTTGCCCCACCCCAAGGCCCCAGGGGTGCAAGAGACCTGAAATTTACAATTTATTGGCCCCTTGTCCCAAAGATGCTTCATACCAAATTTGAAAAGAATTGGACTGGTGGTTATTAAGAAGAAGTTAAAAATGTTCAATTGTTAACACATTTCATCAATGACCATTTGGCCCACCCTAATACTAAAACCCCTACCCCTAGGATCATGAAATTTACAATTTTGATAAAAGGCTCCCTATTCATTCAAAATATTCATTTAGTTTCACATTAATATCAATAGCTTTAAAGAAGATGTTTTTCAAATGTTTTACATATAAACACTATATACCAAGTTTGGCCCCACCCTGGGGTCAGAACCCCTACCCCGGGGTCACCAAATTTTACAATTTTGGTAAAGGCCTTCCTGCTCTACATCACTATGCATTTGGTTTCTCTCAGACATGTGCGGTTGTAAAGAAGAAGATTTTTGAAAATTGGTCACTTTTGGGCAGTTTTTGCCCCACCCCAAGGCCCCAGGGGTGCAAGAGACCTGAAATTTACAATTTATGTGCCCCTTGTCCCAAAGATGCTTCATACCAAAAATTTGAAAGAATTGGACTGGTGGTTATCAGGAAGAAGTTAAAAATGTTCAATTGTTAACGCACGACGCACGACGACGGACGAAAACCAATTGCAATAGGTCACCTGAGTTTACTCAGGTGACCTAAAAAGTTAAAATATACTGTTGGTAAGGACAATGATATCCCAGTCTAAAAATAGAGTGTTGCTAAAACGCGGAACGGAAAACGTAACGGAAGGTATGGGTATGGAACACACAGGGTTTGTACACCCCCCCCCCCCCCTTGTTTTTGGAACAAAACGTCTTTAAATCAACACACATGCCAGTGTGGTATGTATATAAGTCAACAAGTTTTAACATCATCTTTTTTAACTAACAAGGTCTTCGTGTCCGCAGCACTGCAATCCTGAATAGTAGGCTAGATATTTCTAATCTAAATACATGTACGTGTATCTTATCACTAGATTAATAATGGAAAGACCTTGTAATTCCACTAAAACATAAATTCTCTGTTAATATTCTAACTATTTCATACATCATGAAATAGATTTAATAATTCCTTTCAAAAGGATCATAAATTCCATTTTCTTTCTTTGGAGGGGTGGGGTGGGGGGCTATTGTTACTCTTTTATTTCCTTTTGTTATTGAATTTTTTTTTTTTCACCCTCTGTATCTTGTAGGGGTCAACCAGTTCATGTACGTACATTCACTTTTCATAAATCGATCTCAAATGGGGCAAACCTTTCACATACCGGATTCGCTCGCTTTAGAATTCAATATGATAGATAATAATTATTATATCAAGTGCAGAACTAAAATCAAATTCCATTTAATATCGTCTTAAAATATCCCATTCGATTAAAAGCAAATTCGATTAAAGAAGGCTATGTTAGATGGAAATCGTTCAAAAATTATCATTCTATCTTTTTCAATATATATAGATAGACTATCATAAAATCTCTCTATAGCACTATACATAGCCGCTACAATCTTGAACGCAGACCTATTAGCAATTAAGGTCTTGGTTCCTGTGAAGACATCAATATTGAGAAGTCGATATAGACTTACTACATGTAGCTATGAGTTGTTAAAATTTTCTACACAAACATTGGTTGTCTCGGATTCTGGTGACCATTCTTATTTGTTTACTTGTTTCCACGTCGCGGAACAGAGGGCGGACATAAAATCTTGGATTGCGTCATAAACCGGACACCTAATCAAGAATTTAAAAACCTGAGCCGTGGTTCTGAGCATAGCTTCAAAGTTTGCATAGTAATGTGGAGTTTTTACCTTCTATATTGACTTCAACGTAAATAGTACACAACTCCGAACGTAGTGCAGTGTACTTAGTATATAACATTTTGTTAGTCTTAAATGGATGATAAAAAGGCAAAGATAACGAACAATGATCAATCTCGTAAGTCCCAAAACACTTTAACCTTGGGACATATCTTTACCATAAGTTGTAGACGTATAAAGGCAAAGATAACGAACAATGATCAATCTCGTAAGTCCCAAACAGAATACAAAACAAGAGTTGGGCAAACACGGAACATGATGTCAACAAATACACAATGCAGTTCTTCTATCTTGAATGTTCGCCAGTCGATGCCTCTGTTACTAATTAATTTCTGATTTTGAATTAATTTAGAGAGTTTTATACATGTATGTTGTTTTGTATCGACACTTAGCTGATGGCAGCGTCTTTAGAACGTACACGTACCCTCATAAAAAAGGAATAAAGAAATTTATCTCTTATTCCAATGTTGTGGAACATTACCATTAGTCAACCAATAAACTCGCTTCATTTGCATTTAATTGCAGAAGCAAACCTCCCGCGTGCTTGTTGATTTCACTCCGTTTAGTCAGCTGTTCTTGCGTGATATTTCCCGGGTCTGTCAGAGACAAGTAATTATCTCTCATATTTTTAAAGTAAAGATTGGATTAGATCCATGAAATGAGCATCTACGCTAAGTTGATGAGCAAACATAATTGAATTAGCCAGGCACCTGACAGTGAAAACGTATAAATTATATTTACATACATTGCCAAATGCTGACGTTGGCATATGGAGCTTTAAATCGATACTAAACTTTCATCTACTTCCAGGATTTAGAAGTAGATTTCATCATTGCTGGCAGAAGAGAGAACAGACAAGAAACCAATTCCAGTAAAATTTACTTTAGTCTTCAAATTAATTATTATCTAGAAAATCAACACCCGTACCAATCGTTTTCTTGTTCTATGAATTGCATTCACATATACAGAGAGAAAAAGAAAGAAAAAAAACAACCAAGCGCTAAACAAACAAAACAAAAGTACATTACAGCGGAAGAGCGTTAAATACAAAGAATAAAATTGGATCCCCCCTCCCCACCCCCCAAATATCAAAGCCAAATACAATCCAGTTGATTCTTGAAAAATTCGCCCACTTCATAAATTAATAAAGACCATCCTGTCAAAGATAAGGGATCAAAAACTGGTATGTTTTCTTGTTTTCAGTGCAGAGGCCAAGTTGGCTAAAGTGTTGTTTATTTCAAATCATCTTACACTCAATACCCAAAGAAAAAAGATATATATATATTTACTTTAGAGATATCTCTCAAATTAGTTAGATGTCTCTTTTACTTAGAGAGATATCTATTTCATTTAATGAGATACCTGATATCTTTTCTCCTAGAGAGGTAAAACTTTAAGTTAGAAATTAATGTACAGTGTATTTCTTTAATCTATCGATATATTTTATGAGGATTTGCAGGAGAGATAACCACAAATGATATCATTCAAAAATTAAAGCTACGAATGAATAATTGAAGGTATGTTTGAAGACTAATGGAAATTTTGAATAATTAATTTCTATATCGAATTTTTGCGACGGCGATGCATTTTTCTGCGCCGTTAAATGAAAGTTTCTTTTTAATTTATTGGGGGTGGATCTGTAAGTCTCTGACCTGTTCCAGTATTCTCAAAAGAGCTACAGTTGTACAGCTAAAATAGACCAGATAATGTCAATAATTGTATAAAGTCATATCTAATTTTAAGGAATCACCCATAACTTGGTTAAAGTTACCTTGAAGACAGAACACAAAAAGTATTATACAGAGAAGCTCTTTCAAGCACAAAACCACTATTTGCTGGTGTCCCTCAAGGGTCTGTACTAGGACCTTTGCTATTTTTAATATATGTCAATGATATTGCAGAAAAAATGTTATCTTTCTGCAAGATTATTTGCAGATGACAATTCTTTACAGCACACCTGTAATAATTTACAAGCGCTAGAAAACAATTTAAATCATGATTTACAACAGTTAGAAATTTGTCCCAAAAATGGTTACTGCAATTTAATCCACAAAAAACAAAAGCAATATCTTTTACAACACAAAATAATACAAACAGTCCGAATCTATCATTTCAACAAAGTTCCATAGAATTCGTTACGCATCATAAACACTTAGGAGTTACTTTCTCTCAAGATCTAAGTTGGTCCTATATATATAGATACAATACTAGCAAAGCTAAAAGAAAATGGGTTAATGAAAAAGTTAAAGTTTAAAATTAGCCGAAAATCGTTATCATTAATGTATACTACATCTGTTAGACCTATTTTAGAATATGCATCAGAA
>CAJDSM010001046.1:6220-18429 GCA_903981925.1 Ostrea lurida | reverse complement strand
ATTATTTTTATCCAAGAAAACATTTGGAGAAGTATCTGATTTTGTGTCACATGTCCTTTAACTTCGCATTTTTGTACGTCTACAGGTTGTCTCGAATCGCAAAGGCAAACAGCGCCTTGGTAGACTGCAGAAGAATGTCTGGGAGAGGAGAGGAATCAAATGCTGGGAGACAAATTTTACCAAGCAGAAGTCGTTACCACCCTCTTCTTGACCTCTGAGACCTGGCCTGGAGGTTATAAAACTTTTTTCTGTACTCATACTCAACACTCGTACTTTTTTGCTGATTCATTTTATCTATGCACAGCCATGTTGTTTTGAGTACAACTCAGATCAAACTCAAAAGCATGATAAAGACATCTTGACACATGTACTTCATTTGAATATTAAGAATGATTATGATTAAAAGTTGTTCCATAAAGATTTAGATCACCGAGTTTGAGCTTGAGTATAAAAACGTGCTCAAAAAAGTTTTATAACCTCCAGGCCTGGACACCATATAGGCGGCATACAAAACTTCTCAATCACTTCCATCTCAGATGCCTTCGAAACCTCCTGCACATCCACTGGCAGGATAAAATCACTGACACAGAGGTTCTGAAGCGGACCAACTTGCCAAGCGTCATCACCACCATGCATAAGGTCCAACTGAGATAGGCAGGATACGTCAGAGAGTCCCGTACCAGAACAACTTCTTTATGGCGAACTCAGTGAAGGTAAGCGCAAAGTTGGAGGACAAAGGAAGCGCTTTAAAGACAGTCTGAATACTTCACTAAGAGGCCTTAACATCAACACTGAGACCTGGGAGGCTACTGCAGACTGACGTAGGTCTCTTTGAGCCGAACAGAAACGTGCAGCGCGCAAGGCTAGAGCCACCAGCACCAACAGTACAGCACCTAGCCAGTACTGCCAAACCTGTGGGAGAAGCTTCATTGCCCAAACTTGTCCCCTCAGCCACCTCCGGACACACTGCAAGGACTCAAACAAACACTAGATCTCATGGTCATCTTCGAAAACAAAGGACGAACACACATTTAGTTTTTCTCAAATATATATGGAAGAATATCTAACATCTAATATATGTTCACTATATGGTCATATTGGCCATCAACCTCTAACAAATTTTACAATTCAAGTAAGAGACTTCATGGAAAACATAACCTTGCATTCAGGTTTTTTTCTCTCATATGCGTAGAGAAGTAGATAATATTTTCGACAATTATGCACATTTTGGCAATTTCTGTCTAGCCTAAGGCTCACAGGAGTGCAATAGTCCAAAATTTGTCAATATATGCCTCCTTTTCTAAAAGATTGGAACGATATTTATCAAGACGTTAGAAATGATCAATTGTTAACGTACAACGACTGACGTAGATTAATTCCAATACGTAACCCGAGTCTGCTCACATGACGTTAAAAATGTACATTTTTTTTTACACACCTTGGCCCACTCTAACACTAAAGCTCCTTGGAATCGAAATTTATAATTTTAGTAAAAGGACACTTTCTCAATCTAGATATCCATTTGATTACAATTCAATATCAATTATACATAAAAGATGTTCTAAATGTTTACACAAACATATCTAAATGTTTTACACAAACGTTTTATACACATAGTTTGGTCCCGCCCTGCAAACAGAACTTCTACCCTGGTAATCATGAAATTTACCATTTGGGTAGGGACCTTACTGCTCTACATTACATGTTCTATGCATTCGTTTTTCTTACACAGACAAAATCACACATTTTATTGTTATACTTTCATGTAAAATACTCGAATCTTGAATTGCGACATAAGCAACAAGTTGACAAACACACTGTTTCCCTCTGGAATAGAACACACCCTCCAGGGTGATAGTATTTAGCAACGGGGGAACATTACTTGACGACGGGTAACATCTCTGAAAAATTGTTACATGCGTCTTTATGCTCGTACGGTTCGCCGTAGTTGTTAGACGACGTCGTTGAGCGTTGTTGACTATACGCGATTACCAGAATGCATGAACGGAACATCGCATGACAGGTGATCAACGTCAACAGACGAAACGTTTGCTCTCTCCATTCATCTACACTCATGCTCGTAGTTGAGGGTAACATTGAAAATTTTCACCCGAGAAACATTGTCAACCGAGGCGTAGCCGAGGTGACAATGGTTTTTCGAGGGGTAAAAATTTTTCCAATGACCTTCACTACATGCAATATTTATATATTACAACCAGGCAGGCAGTATCTCAAAATGTCTCATCATAACAAAGAAGGCAATATCTCATGATAGTCTATCAGAACAGAGCTGCAATATATTACAATATCTCATCACAATAGAGTAACCAATCTTTTAAACATTGCTACATGTTCACTAAACAAAGGCTTATACGCACTTTTGTTTACACCATAAATCAACTTCAGTGCAGTATTTTTAGGAGCACAATGCACGACGTATTATCAACAAACTTTGTAAAGCTGGATTTTGAGTGGATTAAAACAATGTGTCCCAAACTTTAATATCAAAACTGAATCTCTACTAGTCAAGTCAAAGTCATTTACAATTGCATAACCATGCATTTAGTTTTTCTCCTAAATGTATGAAGGTAGAGGAAAAAGATCTTTGCATTTGATTTTTCGTTTTGGCAGTTTTTGACCTGCCCCTAAGGCCCCAGGGGGTACGAGTCCTAAAATCTACAATTTACGCCCACTTTGTTCTAACGATGCTTCATACCAAATTTGGAAATCATTGGTCACGAATAATAGCGAGCAAATAGATAACACATTCCATCACTGAAAAACTTGGCTCCACCCTAATACCGAAATATTTACCTCAAGGATTCTAAAATCTACAATTATAATAAAAGGCAGCCTGCGCATGACAAATATTCATTTAGTTGCACATTAATATCAATTGCTTTAAAGAAAATGATTTTCAAATGTTTTACATATAAAAAATATGTACCAAGTTTGGCCCCACTCTTGAGCCAGAACCTGGGATCACTTCCTGCTCTACATCACTATGCATTTAGTGTTTCTTAGACATGTGGGGTTGTAGAGTTTTTTGAAAATTGGCAGATTTTTTTAAAAAAATTTTTATTTAATTTTTTTTTATTTGGTTTTTTGTTTTTGTTTTGGTTTTTTTTGGTTTTTTTGTTTTGTTTTTGTTTTTGTTTTGTTTGTGTTTTTTTTTTTTTTGACATATTTTGCCCCACCTCTAAGGCCCCACGGGGCAAGAATCATAAAACTTACAAATTATGCTGCCTTTTCTTAAACATACTTCATACAATATTTGAAAAAGTGGTTATTTTAAAGAAGTTAGAAATGTTTAATTGTTAACGGACGACGACAGACGTAGATCAATTGCTATAGGTCACCTGAAGTTACAAGTGTACATTTTCACTCATTTTTTGTTTTTGATATTCGGAAATTGCGGGAAAATAACAAATGTATCAGACGCAAGCCATTGTTGGAATGAAATTTATTCCAAAAGGTAAATTATGAACAAACATTCCCCATACGATGCCTGAAGCAGATTCACTATAGAAACCAATAGTCGACAAGTGTAGCATAGTTTTCGAAGGTGATCAAAATATTGACATAAATTTGTGTTCTGAAAAAATGCATTTAACTGATGTGTTCATTATTTGACACCCCCGTCCCCGAGAATCCTCCAAATTCAAACCACAAATAGAGACTGGAAATTATCTATTATTTACTGATATGACTTTTTAATTACTAGTCATTGCACAAAAAAGCTTTTTAAATAGTACGAATACTTCTCTTAACCACAACCATTAATGTGTACAGTCTAATTAATTAATTATACGAAATTTAAGATGCTGCAGTTGAAAAAAAAATCATTCAGCCTACTCGCAACATATCTAACATTACCTTTAAGATACGGATAGGATGGCACACCTCCACGCAATGAACTCCAACTTCTGGGTCAGATTTAAACATACGTTCTAAAATCGTGTAACTGTCGTTGCAATTGTTTTCACAATTGTCATGTACATTTGCGTTTGGCATTTCTGCTGATCTAGAGTCGGGATTTGCCTTATTGTTTTTACTGTTTTGTAAACATCCCCTCTTCTTCCTCCTCCTCCTCCCACTCCTCTTCGTATTCTTGTTCTTCCCCTTAAGAAAATCACTGTCCACAACAGGGCTTTCACTTTTCTCCACACTGTCTGGTATTTCTTCAGTGATTAATACTCCCTTTCTATCAAACACCAAAATCTTCTTTTCATCCGAATACTTTATTTTACATATAGCTGTCGTAGTTGCCTCTACACCCTCCGGTAAGATATCAGTATCAGTTTTCAAGAGTAGATTTATGATTGAGGACTTACCTGCACTAGTCTCTCCTTAAAAAAATCATATACTAAAATCAAAACAAATGAAAAAAAAATCATTTGTACATGTAAATAACCCGCGATATTCATCATTGTCAAAAGAGATAATTATTCTGCCAGGGTAGAAAGAAACTATATGATCCTAATTATGATGCACCGTATAAAAAACATTTCGAAGAATGATTTCCCATTTGAAGCCAAAATGTTTGGAAAGCCAAAAACAATTTAAAAAAAAGAATTTCATAGAAAAAGCATACAAAATGTCTGAATCTCAAGCTAATAGCATTATGATAAGGGAGAAAAACTTTGCACGAGGAAAATACTCCTACGTTTCACAAATTTCCGATTTTTGTGACGTTATATGTAAACCGCAAAAATTTCATTTGACTGTAGATACTATGAACTTTTGTATGTTGATATACCATCTTCAAGTAAAAACTTTCACAATTCTCTTTACATTGTGTATCTATGGCAAAGATTTTAAGAATAATTTAATTCTTATTGTATCCTTAACTCTGACTGGTCAATTTTAAGTTTTGGAATGCAAGTTATTTTTGTATAACCTAGCTTGGTATGAGGACACCCCCTTGACAACTAGCAGCCAGATCTACTTTTTTACAATTTCAACTAATAAATAAAAGCAAGGGAAATATTTGTAGTTGTTTAATTTTGTAGTTAAATTATAAGGAATGACTCTAATTTTGGGGCATATTATACGCGTATAACCTTGTTTGGGTCAGTTTACGCTTCTTTATAATCCGCTTCGTGGATTATAAAGCGTAAACTAACCCAAACCAGATTATACTCGTATAATATGCCCAAAAATTAGAGTCATTCCTTAATTAAATTAACTATAACAGGAACGTTGATTTTTCATTTGGGGTAAATTTTGATACACCACGGCAGAAAGTTTATTTACCTTAATAGAAAGAGCAATTCAGTATAATATAGTATATTCAAGTATGGTAAACTACAGAATTGTTTTTAAACATGAAAATAGGCGTAAACATTAAGAATTACGTGTCAGTCAAACAATTTTCATTTTTTGGATCTTTTTATCACTATGACTCACTAATATCACTAAGACTATGGGCTCACGGCGGGTGTGACCGGTCAACAGGGGATGCTTACTCCTCCTAGGTACCTGATCCCACCTCTGGTGCGTCCAGGGGTCTGTGATTGCCCAACTCTTGTTTTTGTATTATATTTAGGACTTACGAGATTGATCACTGTTCGTTATCTTTGCCTATACATCACGGCATTTACGGGAATAAAATATACAAAATAATCTTAGTATTTTCTGCTCATTTTTAGACATTTGTAGCAGAGGGTAAAATGGAAAAGAGTTGCTTTCTTTTCTTACCTGTGATGACAACTGCACAATCCTTTCTCATCAAGTCATCTTCACGTTTCTGTAGATTTTCCAGATATGCCGGATATCCCTTTTCCAGCAAAGCTTTTAGCTCATCATCAAATTCCTCCATTTTCAATACTCGGGAAATCTCATTAAAAATCCTGTGTAAGTCTTCTTCATCTGAATCCTGACCAGTTTGATAGCTATAATAGAAAATTACTGATATCTTATTTGTTAAAGTGGTACCAGACGTACATAGTCAAAGACACATGGACATCATTGTTCACTGAATCAACTTTGTTTATACTCAATCTTGGAATGCTAATAATGAATCAACCATATGACACATGACCAATCAGTAAATGTGTCAATGATTTTAAAGTATTTAGATTTGGTGTACCGGTACTTAAGCTGAACTTTTATTAGCAAGATTTAAGGTAAAACAGCACAGATTTCTTTGATCCGAGAATATTCAAAAGAAGTACATCAGAACAACACAATAACTCTGTTATAAAAATCTTGTCAAAATTGAATACTTCTAGTAGGAGTTGATTCCATTTAATGGGTAGTATATCCCATCATTTGAAAAAGAAACCCCTTACTAAAACAGAATAAATACGGTTGCAAGATTGTTGGACTTAGCCTTGTGGTTGCAGAAAGAAAGCAAATTAAAAATGTGTACACATGAATGTCAGTGATTGAAAAATTGACGAACTGATTGACCGACCACCAGATCTCCAATACTAAAGCGTGCTACTACAGCAAATGCACCGTTCTGTTGTTCTTGGCCGGGATTTGTCAATTCGTACGCCAATGCAATCCTTTCTAGCCGTTCAGCGTTTCGATCCCCTAGCCGTTCCCAAGCCAAGGCGTTCTATTTCCAGATCAAAATATAAGAGATTCTGAAGGGATTTCAAAACTAACAAACTTAAATTAATTCATATAATCAATTTCAAATGCTTTTAAATTTTGAATTCCTTTTGCCCAAATTGTTGGTCAGTACATTGATATGAATCATGTTCATATAGTCTACAACTGCTGTGTTAAAAAGAGGGGGTTAATTAAGGAAATATAAGACGAGAGAGCCAGGGTGTACTGTCATATGTAGGAGTAGATGAGGACTCCGCATTTCATGTGAATTGTCTTCCTCTAAATCCCCTGCAGCAATTATTCTATTTTGGCAGGGCTTAACTGAGAAAGGGCACCGTCAATTACGCTGAAACGAAGCGTACAAGCATCCCTGCTAAATTAAGCATAAAATGCAGTGTGTCATTCATTTACTTTTTAGAACATCGTTATTGTTAATTTCAAATTCTGAACGTCAATGAAGCGTAAAATACAGCTAACAGAATCAATTCAATTTGTACTGGATTCTTCGCTCAGTTTAGAATAGTCCCCAATTAGATCATCCCAGTACATTGCCTATTAGTACTTTAGGAATATACCTGATATAAAACATGTTATAGATTGTAAAATTATAGATGATAATGCAAATTCCAAAGAAAAATTGCAAACTTTAGTGATAAAAGTGTATATTTTACGAAGTATAGTGTAAATTTTTATTATTAATGTGTAGATTTTACAGATTAAAGTGTGCAAATTATTACAAATAAAATATGGCACGAGTACGCTTCAGTACGGAATCATTAAATTGGACACAATATATGTCAACATTTTAGTAGAAAAGTAAAGCCACACTTACAATGGGACATCGACTCTTCCACTTGCAGCTTCTGCCATTTCTTCTTTGTTTTACTTCACGAGTGAAAGATATTTCATGCTTTGGTTAATTACTCCCCAATCTACAATAACAAATATGCTAACATTGAAAATGTGTACATGGTATTCATGGCAAAAATTTCTTTTTCTCCTAACAATGATTGAAATTCTTTTATTTAACAACAGTCTACCACTAGCCTATTCCGGATTTTCGTAATTCTTGCTTATACGAGTTGTCGTTCGTGCGACGGTATCCCAAGCCTTTTTGATGTATAATAAAGATGGGAATATATGCATTAAAAACAACGGATGGCAACGATTTAGCCGAGTTAATGAGTAGTCGATTTAATAGTGCTAAGCGCGTATAGATCAATTATTTGTAACGATTATCAGGTTTTATAAGTACTTAAACAAAATAGATTGGCACACGAAAAAAGAGGGGGGGGGGGTAATATCTAGGTAATTATAGCACGATACCATAAAGTTGATGCTCTTCAAATTAACTATCATGGCATTATCGAGAATAATTCCCTTGGTTAGAAAGTGCAGGTAAGAATTCGATCTTTGAAAGTTTCCTGGCAGTTGTAGGCTGTATAACTGCGTACAATAAATACGCTAGGACAAGTATTCCATGGATCGAATCTTGCGAGTTAATAAGAAATGCTGCGAAATGCATGATTTTACTCATAGAATTCTCAATATAATTCCAACGGTACATTATGATCTTTGGTAAATAACCAATTTAGATACAATGTACATTTCTGGTACAGGATAGTAACGTCACACAAAGTCAGGGAATGAAAATGAGGAGGGGGATGTTACGCCTAAATTCATGGAGACCCAGGCTAAAAATAATGTATCTTCGATGGATAACAATAGTTTTCTGGGTGACTTTCAATCACTATAGATGGGAAAAGAAATGAAATTTGCATCATCTGAACGTAATTTAGCATATTGTTTTTTTTCTTATATGTTCAGACGTACGTCATCAAGTATTACTTTTCAAATGGAAGAATCGTAAGACGAGTACGAATTTTAATTCTTTTGTATTTATTATATACAAGTAAAAATATGTTCAAAGTTTCAAACAATCAATGTCAACTGTGTTCAATGTTGCAGCATGCAGGTCCTCCGCAACTACAATTCGAGATTCGCTCTTATCTAAAGCCCCTATGTAGAGTGTTTTTAATATTGTGACGCTGTCAATAAGGAATCTCGGATTAATCGTACCACGCTTACTTTAGTGCCGTCCGAAACCTATTTTCTTCCACAAAGAATCCTTGAACAGACACAAACTGTCGAATGCCATTTGAATTTCTTTTTTAACATACATGTAACGCATTGGAGTTCAAATAATGAAATAATGAATTAGTTTGATCAGCGAGTTTTTTGAAAAAAAACAGGGGGGGGGGGTGTGCTAATCATTATGCACGAATCGCTTAAATATTATATCCATCAACTAATTGAACAAACTTGAAGATTTGTGGGTAAATTTTCTGATGTGGCGATTGAATGTTCAAAGAGGAAGGGGCAGTGATGGGTTATCGCATCCGAGTGCGCCCGCCCTCCCTCTTCTGAGATTCTGAATGGAATGCAGCGATTCTGCATGGTGATCAACAAGTTTCATAAATAAACTAAAAAATGCAAGGAATTCGAGAAGATTATAATTCTGGAGAGATTAACGCGTTGAAAAAACAAGTTTTCACCGCTGTCATTTATTACTGTTTCTGTGTTCTGTGCGTTAACAGGATGTTAAAATGTCCTAGAGTTGGAAATTGAGAAAAATTCGTTCCTTTTACACACAGCTGCTTAAAGACAAATACAATAGAGCGAACGTGGATATCGCGTTCATCAAGACAGGGAGGGGGGGAGGGGGGATGGAAACTTAATTAACCAGTTATGCACGTGACATGTGGTATGTTGTTTCAAATCTTCGATGTGTATTTTCAGATCGCAGGCAACATCACTTGACATTTTATAACAGCATTTAATAAAATTAATTTGCCCGTAAACAAATATTTGGACTCATTTTTGTTTACGGAAAGGATTTTCTTTGTTATGATCAAATGTATTTCAACTTTGACGTCAAAGTAACCTTTTGATCGCTAGAGATGAATGTACATACATAGATGGCGTAGGACTGCATTTTTGGAAGAGCAAACTTTCTAAATAGACATGTGACAAAAAAAAACCCAGTAATGATAAATAAATAAATAAAAGCGGGTTAAAAAAAAACGACCTGAAGGTGGTGGTGGTGGGGGGGGGAGGGGATCAGGAGTGGCCGAAAGGGAAACTTTCTGAACAGTAATGTGGCATTGGGCAAAGAAAAGTTAACTTGGCAGAAATGGAGGGGGGCGAAACATAACCACGTTTCCGCTCCCCCTTTTATGAAAAGGGAGGGGAGCAATCCGCCCCACCCCCCCCCCCCCGACGCCAGTGTGCAAGAGCACAGCGCAACGCATACTAACAAATACTCGTTAAAAATCGAAGTTTAGCTAATTTTTTCACCGGATAACCCTACATTTCATTTGGCGTCGACAGTCCAGTTAGAAGTATAAAGATATATCTTACTGAATTTAGGATATGATTACGATTCTCGGCCCAACCTGAAATACAAATTTACTTTCTTAAGAAAATGGGGCGCTGGTTGTAAACTTTTTACGGAAGATTCCAACCGGACGAATAACTCTTACAATCAAGACAATTTACGAAAAGACCGATTTGATAAAGAGCGTGGTCGTATTGCAAGTGGGGGGGGGGGGGGAGTATCCCAACAAAGACACTTACATTAGATAGTAACTGTTTAATCTGTAAACTTCATCAAAAGAAAAAACTCATTCGAATATGGCTATAAAACGGATGTTCTTGTCAAGGTAGATGTTGACACAACCAAAAACCCTCATTGCTATGACTTTCAGTAAACTGTTTAGGCCAAGAATTCTCAATAGGAACCTAAAACATCATACAGACAGAAAGCAATTTTCTTTCAACTTAGGCAAGATGTTTCCTATGCATTCAAAGATATATTGAGTGATTGCCCCAACTATTTCTTAAGCTAATAGAAAATTAAAGAATGCACAGTTAATATTGTTGATTAAATTCATGTAGTAAAGAACGAGATTGCGCATGCAATTGATTGACTGCACGGATAACGTGTTTGCTGAGCTGTTCATGATATCCATGCAGGGTTTAATTTAACAAATTATTTCGTCATCTGATTGAATGGGTGCTGTTTTATGACATTTGGCAATGCTTCCGTCATTTAAAGGCGGTTCTTGAAATATGATCGGTCGTGAACTTTAAATTTTCCATCAATTGAACTGGAGGGAACTGAGATAAGAATTGAATTATTATACACCCTTCGCCACAAATTAGGAACTTCATGTTTGAACAAGAACATAGTTTTGTTTGTCAAATATCTTCTCCGCCCTATCCCCCTTTGCCTGTCACGGGTAATACCTTACTACAAATTGCCGCAAACAAATGGCTTTCATTTCACTGTTCGTTAGTTACAGTTTTCACTCCCAGTGCATTAATCAGCTCAAACCTTTTAATCAAATGTGACGGTAAAATATACCATGTTGTTACAATAATCTAGTATACATGCTATCCTTTGAACGTGTTATCGCATCAGCTGTTCTTGTTTTATTTATATGTGACGTCACTTGGAAATCGGAGGATACAGTGGCAGATCCAGGAATTTCGTAACGGGGGAGGGGAGGCGCGTGGCAGCTAGAAAGCAGGGCGGTCTAGAGGGCTGCCTTGAAGTCCCCAGTGGGTCCAGGGGCAAAGCCCCCGGAAGCTGACGAAGTTTTATTTATAAGAGGTGGGAATTTTGTTTTGTAAAAACAGCCCGGCGCTGGATCCGCCTTTGGGATGTTACGCACAGCACATGATCGTCTGCAGGAGTATTGTTGTGTCTGGAGAAGAAAATGGAGGTGTTTCGTAATCTGCTGACCCATGGAAGTGCTTGTCCACAAGCATTAGTGAATGCACGTGTGTAATTCGTTTCCTTTGTGCATATATAACGTGTACGCACCGTGTGAAGGATTCTCGGAGTGTTTGACTGGACTGACGTACCAATGTCTAAGCTGAGTAGAACCTATCCGTAGTTTTGTACTTATGTTTATATTTTTGTCACTGATGTTGTATGATTAAAATTTGTAAAAGTTTTAGATCGTTTTAGGTGGTGTTATTGTAAGTTTGACAGTGTCGATTAACGTAGCTACCAGTACTTGGATTTGTGTAATTTCGGCACACGTTACACCGTTAACATGAAATTCACAAAGAAAGCAAAGATCAAGAGATTCACTTTATACACATCTGCATATACGTGATTACAAAGAAACTTGTCATAATCTTCTCTACCGTGATATATAATTGAAAGACATAATTCAATGGAATAAAGAGTTTAAATTCATAATAAGGAAACGTCTCCGAAAGTATGTCACGTTTAATATTGCAATAATTAATTTGATTCCTTAATGTGACCCCATCTTAGTTCCTGTGTAACGGTATGGACAAACCCGACACTATACAAGAAAAGGCATTCATATTAATCAAACATTCAAATTCTGTCCACCGGTCGCGGTGGCTCAGTGGTAGAGCTATTGCCTCGTGACCGGGAGGTCGTGCGTTCGAGCCCCAAGCTCGCACCCGGCCGCGTCAAACCTAAGACGTTAAAATACGTAGTGATTGCTCCTTTGCCAAGAGATCAGCATTTAGAAGTGAGAATCACGGGTCTTTCGAATATGACCTTAAGGTCATACCAACGTTCGTTATCTGTATATATTTTATAG
>CAJDSM010001045.1:9547-22882 GCA_903981925.1 Ostrea lurida | reverse complement strand
AAGCTTATCATTTATTTAATTTTTTAAATGACAAAAACAATGTGATAAAAATAAACACAGAAAAGAATGGTTGAAAGACATACCAGCATCAAGGAAAGTTTGTTGACATATATAGAACTGTTTCTTGACTAGAAATGCAAGACAACTGAGCTGAGTTGAAAAGAATGGTTAAATTGTCAGCAAGTCTTGCGAAAATTAATGATAATACACTTCCGAAGGAATCATATCCAGTGTAAATGTATGAACTGAATGACAATAACATAAATTATACATGTTTGTGTTTTAGTACAACCGGCAAAAGTTGATATAGTGAGAATAGACGTCAACGAAACAGCCATATCGCTTTCATGGAGTCATTCCGAGCCATTTCGTCCACTTCAGTTCAAGATAGAGTACAAATCTGAATGGGAAAATGTTTGGAGGGTAAGCTTTTAAACTGATTATTATTATCGCCAAATTTGACAAAAACATCTTTTTTTTTCAAAGAATGATATTGAATGAAGGCACGGAGCAACATCACAATATTATCGCAGTTTTCAAAATTTTTCTGATTTACTAGATTTTTTGAAAGAAAATAATTTTCAATCACACGTACTGCCCTGATTAACCCAGACAATATATTGTGTACAAGTAACAAAGTATGGACACACGGAAGCCCGTAGGTGCCAGGATTTGATTTAGAATTAATAAACATTTATCTGGCGGTCGCCACTTAATTTATTTCTCTTTCACATTTGAAATATATCACTATATGTACAAGCACCATTGCAGTTTATTCCGGTTGAGAATATTAAACGCTTGCCACCAATTTTTCTAGTCCGGGGAATGTGCGAGTATTGTACTGCGTTTAACTGGTGTACCTAGATTTTGCTTCATACACAACGTTTGTCAACCTCATTCAGTCATTGTAACGACAAGGAAAAGCAGGTTACTCGTTCACATTAATTTTTTCCAATTCGTGTTCATTTCTCATAAATCAATAGACTGTTTCTGAATCAGGATAGAGGACAATATACGCATTGAAAGAAAGTATTGAAATGAGTAAATTTATTAATCAATCACGGGATTCTGTTGTAAAAAGGATTAAAACTTTCGTGTCTTGGTTTGCTTACATCCGCTTTGGACTTCCTGCTTGGCCACTCCGAGTTATACGTCCATGTCACGTGACCCGAGAAGAAGGTTGCTAGCCTGGGCTGGCGTTCAAAGATCGTAGGGGGCTAGCCTAGCCGCTAGGCTAGAAATCTAGGTATCTTGAACGCACTGTATGGAATAACGCTTGTTATCGCTACGTCAGGGCTAGCCTAGCATGCCGTTCAAGATCGTAGCGCTACCAGCCTACGTAGCGCGCTAGATCTGAACGCAGCCCAGGTTTCTCGCAGGCTTTCCGTCTGTGCTTGCACTCGGAAGGCCTCGGAAACTAGGCTAAGAAGGGCGCCTCAAAGCTACTGGGGTGGGGTTGAAGTACTATGATACCGTCAATGGTATTGAATAAGGATTGACAAAGAAGCACATACTAATGAATATTAAAAACTAGGAGTCATATTATTTGACCATGCCATTTTCAGATGGATATATATACCAGAGAAATAGAAGACTTAATGTTGAGTGCAGAACCATTGGTAATTAATTGTTTGGTGGTTGTGCTTTTGTGGGTGTATCTTTAGGGTTAGGTTAATTTCGCATGCTTATAACAATGTTCAACAAAGGCAATGGTAAAAATTCCGATGCATTAATTGTTTAAGGTAGCTCAACCCTCGTGTTACTAATGTATTTTAGGCAAAGATAACGAACAGTGATCAATCTCGTAAGTCCCTAATAGAATACAAAAACAAGACTTGGGCAAACACGGACCCCTGGACACACCAGAGGTGGGATCAGGTGCCTAGGAGGAGTAAGCATCCCCTGTTGGCCGGTCACACCCGCCGCGAGCCCATTGTCTTGGTCAGGTAAACGGAGTAATCCGTAGTCAAATCAGAGTATGAAAAAAGTCTTAACAATTGCTATGAAACACATCAGTATTAATGGTTCAAAGTGGAAAAACTGGTTGGTTGGGTGGTTGTATATTGTTTTACGTCCATCTTGAGAATATTTCACTCATATATGGAGAAGTCACCATTGTCGGAGAAGGGCTGCAAATTTAGGTCTGTGCTCAGCCCTTATGACCTTTTAGCAGGAAGGGATCTTTATCGTGCCACACCTGCTGTGACACAGTACCTCGGTGTTTGCGGTCTTATCTGATCGACCGCTCCGTTTAGTCGTCTCTTACGACATACAGTGGGTTTTAAGGACATATTCTAACTTGGGTCCCCACGAAAAAAAACCCTGTATCTAATAATTTGCAATTGATTATAGTTTAATTTAATCAATGACCAAAGAAAACATACATGTTGGAACCATTTAAAAGATATCGGACATATGTCAACAGAAGTATAAGTCAACAGCAGAAAATCTCATATTTTCATTAATAGCATAACAAAAATGCCTAAAAATTGGTTACATTGACAAGATTTAATTTTCATTAGTTTTAAAATTAAATATATATTAACTATCAGGGAGATTATTGTAAAATATATATACAACAGGGAAAACACCTGCATAGGACTAATAATACAAACTTTTCCAGTATCAAATGATTAACCCAATATTTACTATACCCAGTGAATAAAATCCTCACAAATTTTCTCTATCATTCGAAAAATTTAACTGAATATAGATTTTGAAAAAAAAAAACAAACAAACAAAAAAAACCCACTATGATATTACAAGAGGATGGAGCCACCTTAAAATGTTGTGATAATGTAAAATGACGTCAATAACTAGTTAACACCTGGAACAATTTTAAAGAGAGCTTTGAGTGTTTAAAGCAACAACAGATTAGAGTTTGAGGTTTTAATTTAAAAACTTTAAGCTTTTTCACCATGTGCTTTAGATGTTGTGATGATATAATAACTTACATGTATTTGATTTACATTTTTTTCAATCCGACTTTTGAAATGAGCGTGGGAATTTATTTATTTTAGGACACACATATGTACCCTTTATAATCACAACTATCCCGGGCTAATGAAATCACAATCAACTACTGTATATGCCTTTAACGCAGCTAGTTCGAGCTTGTAAATGTGCAAAAAGATACAAAACACTGTGGTTGAGCTAATGTCATTTATTTACTGCAAAATAAATGACGAAGTAAAATACGGCATAAAATAAGTAAGTTGAACAAAGTGAATATAAACTAATGACTAGAAATAGTTGACCAGGGATACCCTTTGTTCCGTATGAATAACATTTTTAATTTGATGATAATGTTATATTTGTGAACACTATCAGGCAACACCCACGAGGGAAATGAGTGCAACACTGCTTGATTTAGTCCCATACACACTTCTACGACATCGGTATATCGTGATAACCCGATCGAGCAGCATTGGAACGTAAAGTGGGTTCTGGTCCAAATTTACCACGGCAACTGCAAAGACTTTGGAGGACGGTAAGAAACTTCAAAAAAATTGTTGAATTGGGGATTATGGGAATACAGAGAAGCGCTGTAGAAATCAAATTGGGTACATTTGATTGGCGTGCGTATAATTTAGAAATGAATTCCATTTTTGAAATCATTTTAGGATGTGAATAACAATGCTCTGTGCTGGCATACTTTGCGCCAAATTAACATGCACGTACATATTTGAAGATATCATTTCGATCTGTAATTCAATGAAAGTGCGCATTATTCAATTATTACTCTCATCAATTGGAATTGAAACGCGCATTGAATTGATTATTTAAATAGTTCGATGATCTCTTCACAGGCACTTGACGTTTTAAATATATTTAATTAAAAAAATATCTTTACGTAAACATATAATTGACAATTAATATATGTTTACGGGAAGATTTTTTTAAAAATCAAATATATTTAAAACGTCAAGTGCCTGTGGGTCTCTTTTATTCAACTGAAG
The DNA here is from genome assembly GCA_903981925.1 of Ostrea lurida. Classification (NCBI taxonomy): domain Eukaryota; kingdom Metazoa; phylum Mollusca; class Bivalvia; order Ostreida; family Ostreidae; genus Ostrea; species Ostrea lurida. Next base: position 18,923 of record CAJDSM010001045.1, on the reverse strand, counting down.
ATTTCATAAAAGAAATTCATGCGCGCACCAATACTTTTAAAGGGAGTAATAATTCAACTAGAAAGATCATTATTTTAATTTTAGATACGCCCAGTGAAGCGTAATTATCGTAACTTTGTTGTCTTTAAAGTTCCATTTTTCTAAAGTTCCGACATCCTGTACTTGATATTATGATGCCCAGGTATACTCTCTCTCTCTCTCTCTCTCTCTCTCTCTCTCTCTCTCTCTCTCTCTCTCTCTGAATTACTGCGCGTATCAATTGAATTAATGATATCAATAATTCGTTGAAGGGGACAATAATTAAATCATTGCGTGCATGAAGTGTAAGGGTGCTCGCAATAATGCAATTGAGGAGAATGACAAAAAAAATTAATCAATTATTATACAGATTAATTGAATTGATACACGCAATAGGTAATTGATTTTTGTTCTCCTGAATAGCATTTTACTGGACATAATTTCAGTTCTTGATATCACCAATTCAATTAAATATCGCAGAACGCATCAGTTCAGCAGAATAATTAATGCTATCAACAATTCAAATAATGCGCGCAATAATTTAGATTTAAAGATGAAGAGATATCTAATAGAATTGTTGAGAGCATTAAATGTATTGATAACATCTTCAACTAATCACTAGTTATCTGGGATTATGTTAATTTGGCACTACGTGACGCAATACGGCATTGTTGAAATGATTGGATAATGTGGTTTTTTTCTCTACCTCAAGTTTGTTTGAATATGAAATAATGTAAAGGCAAAGATAACGGAGACGGTGAATGCATATCTCGAAAGTCCTAAATAGAATACAAAACAAGAGTTTGGCAATTACGGACCCTGGACAGGGACAGGTGCCATAGGAGAGTAAGCATCCCTGTTGACCGGTCACACCCGCCGTGAGACCACAGTTTGATCAGGTAAACAGAACAATCTGTAGTCAAATCAGTGTGTGAAAAACGGCTTAACAATGGCTATGAAAACACAGACAGCATTTGACTCAATAGTAGGTCATATTGGTAACTAGATTGTTATAACGACCAAAGAATCAACGAAATGCTGCCTTTAAACGTGACTGTTGAAACCCCTGCAACAACAATTTATCTGTAAGTAGCCTGCGCTCGATTCAAAAACCTAACATCCGCATAACAAAGGTTCTTGCGTATCGAATAAGTTGAGAGACATACACACCATATGTAGGTGATGATGGAATATTGCTACATAAATATGGGAAGTTGACGATGGAGAAGCTGAAATCGTCCCGTTTGTCAAAGTTGAGTAGTTAGTTTGCTATCAGTGTCAATGTTCAACGAAAGATACAAGTACGAAGCAGAAATGGAAGGCTCTGTGGTGGCCTTTATTTCTAGTTCGTTGGGATATATTGAATCGACATATGAATGGAAATCATTATTATTGATAGATAAAACGTCGTCAATATATCGAAATGTCGAATTAAGGGGATATGACGCTGAGATGAAAGTAACAAGATTTTCCTAAAGAAAGAGTTAACAATGATTTTTTCGCTAATATAATCTATTTTTTCATGGAAAAGAGGTCTCGCCTGTTGATATATGACAAATTTTACATATGTTTATGAATTCGTTTCCATGGAAACAACCCCTGAACCTAGTTGTCAAATGGAGAACTCCAGCATTGCTTAATATCAACTTCGGGAGTTTTGTGTGTGAATTAGAGTGGAGTTTAACAAAATAATTTTTTGAATGCGCTTGATCATTAATAAGATATTCTTTCTCCATTTTTGTTAAAGAAGCAACTGTCTATATATGTTACAATCTTGTCTTTAATTTAATCGTGCGGGAATGGGTCGTCGTAAGGTGTTGAAGAGTCATATGTTTTTGATATATAGATATAACAGCTTAGTAAACGAATATTGCAAGAATTATTATGTAATGGTTGTGATGACAATTTGAAAAAGATATCAAGGCAAAAACACCTAGAAACGTAAACATTTGATAAGGAATATTTAGTAATGAAAACCAAATGTTCACATTTGTTATTTCCACAACCATTGACGCCAAGTGAAAAGTGCAATTACACTGATCCGCTACTCATGTGTTTGTATGAATAGCAGATAGCCTTTACCGTATGACTACGAATAATGGTATTAAAAGGGAAAGATTTTAACTCAGTAGGACACTAGACTAAATATAATTGTTTCAGCTGCCATTATCAGCGCGTTAATTGATTGTTTTGGGTTCACACGGATTTTTAGCTGAGTAGCAACAAGTGTTTTGATTAGGTTTCCGGACGATAGCTCAAACAGTTTCCATCTGATTCAATTGTTGTTACATATCACGTACGAGAACCCTGTTGATTTTTCGGAAAAAATCCGTTTAAGGTCAAGGTCACAGTGACCGAAAAACTGAAAATATGAGGTTTCCAGACGATAACCTTCAAAGTTTACATCTAATTCAATTGAAAACTTTGGGATATTTGTAACATATCACGTGAGAGAGACCCTGTTGATTTCGGAAAAAAACCGTCATAAGGTTCAAGGTCCCAGTGACCAAATAACTTTTGGAAAAAGTTAAGAAAATGAGGTTTCCGAGCAATAACTTCAAAAGTTTACATCTGATCAATTGGAAACTGTGGGATATTGTTACTGCATATAAGTGAGTGAGAACCGCTATTGATTTTTGGAAAAAATACGTCCAAGGCCCACGGCGCCTCATGCTCACCCGTACGGACGATTTAATGTTCAATATTCATAACTCTTTTATCGAAAACATTTTTCTTTAAGAGTTGTTATATGTTTTACTAAATCTATCTTACCGGCGGGCCTCGTGGCTCACCTGTACGGAACGATTAATGTCATTATTCATTAACTCTTTTAAACGAAAACATTTTGTTAAGACATGTTTTACAATTGTTGTTTAGTTGTTACTAGGTCTATCTAACCGATCAATAATATATATCCCACGGGCCTTTATGGCTCAACCTGTTACGGACGATTTAATATCACTATTTCATGACTTCTTATCTTCGTAAAATCATTGTTATAGACGTGTATATACAAAAGTTGTTTAGTTTTTACACATCTATCTACTGTATCAAGATATAAGTCTGTGGGCCTGCGTGGTATTACATCCTTTAACGTGACTGTATTTATATGCTCACTATCATAATTCTAAATGAATACATTTTGTTAAGACTTTTTTTTTTAACAAGAGTTGTTTACTAGGTCTATCAAACAGTATCATAAAGGCCTGCAAGCCTAATGGCTGCACCTTGTACAAACGATTTGGTGTTGCAATTGCTAATTTTTTACTTCGTTAATATAGATATTTTGAACAGAAGTTGTTTAATTTTGCTGAGATCTATAATTATGATATTAAAAATGCGCCCAAGGGTCTCATGGCTACCTGCTCAGACCAAACAAAACAAAACAAACAAAACTTCAAAAATGTTACCTCCAATCAGCTTGTAGCATCCCTGATGCCTTCTGATTTTTACTCGTTTTTTTTTTTCTTTTTATCCAGTTCATCAGTAGTTCCCATTTGTTCATACAGTCATTTTTTAGCTGTATGAATACATCATGTAGCGAAGTGGAAATATACTGGGAGGTAAAATCATGCATGCTCAGATTTATCCAACATCTCGATTCTTTATTATTATTTTGATTTGGTATTAATTTTTGTAAGTTTGAGGCTTGATAGTTTTAATAGACGTACATGTACTAATATTTTTTTCGAATGATTGCCTTTCATATAAAGTGTATTTATATTCTTTTGGCTATATAGTCCATCAAGCTGGAGTACAGAAGAACTGACACAATGCTGTACAAGATTGAGCTGATATCTCCAAAATACCCACACAAAAAACCACATTATTGCACTTGGCAATTCAGTATCAACAAAGAATGTCATTGAACATAAATACTACAAACAAGTATTACCATCCTGCCTTTTAATGGCAAGACCAACAAGTTTTCCAATTTTGAGACCATCTAATTTTGGATAATTCCACCAAAATCAGACTGTAAGTACATGGAAGCCTAAGATATTTGATAGCTAGTCAATACCAGATGTCTGTTTTAAAATGCAAAAGTAAAATTGTATAGATGATGTGTTTCACTCTACAGGGCCAAATGCCCCTATCCATTTTGAGGCTCTGAGTGAAACGTCAGGTACTAGACACGTAACTTTGACATGGAGTTACCCTGATAAATTCAAAGTCATCCCATTTAGGCGGGGAATAATGCTGTTGTGTGGTGTAGAAAAACGAGGGTGGAGAGTGTCAGGTAATGTTTGTCCAACTTCCGACTAATATGTCGTAACGGTAAGGCCAGACCAAATCATTTCTCTTTTAAGCGTCAACGGACGGTTATAGTTTTTCGATGGAAAAAAAAAAAAAGAATTTAAATTTTCTGTCAAATCACTAAGAGAATTTTAAACCGCCTTTTTGCCCTTTTTTACTCAGACTGTGGTCAAATTTAGTACAGCAGACATGCATTTTTTCATATTTATTGAGTCTCAAAATTCCTATTTAGGGAGAATTCAATTGGCTTACCACAATATTGAATTACATCCATCGTATAGAAATACCAGATGGGACATTTGTGGATAATTACACGTATGGAATAGCCGCTAATGGATATACGAGGGAGTGAAGAGTAGCAGCGGAATAGTCTGGGCAGATTGCGTTCACTTCAACAATTTAAGTTAGAACATTTATTTTTTCCTCAAAGAATTATTTTAAGACACCATATTGATTTAGTAATTTTACTCGAAAATGTGTATTGTCATGAAAATTTCCCATGAATAAAGAAAGAGCCTTCTCTCTCTCTCTCTGCGTGTGTTGATAGTGATTGCTTAAGTATTTGGGTTTCATTATCAAATAGTTGTGAACAAATGAATTGTCGTGTTCTCGAAATCGAGTAATTTTTCTATAATTTCTTTGACAGCAATATCCGAAAAATTATATGTTCAACCAGTTATAGACGACATCAATGTCATGAAGCTCGTTTGGAATCCATACAATTGTAAAGAGTACAGGGGTCACGTGATACAATACGCTAATCAAGTACTGGTGAATTAAGGAACTGTCAAGGTATAATAAACAGAATGCCATTTCAACAATAACTAACTTTTTTTTTTCTTGATATACCTTTTTTTCAATAATCTCATTGTATTGAATTAATTTGTGTATTATCAAATAGATGCACGCCATACACTTGATACATGTACATGGTCTCTGCAATGGTAATTCTGTAAGAATTATAACATTTTTTTCAGTGGAATCAGTTTTGTCAATGTCAGTAGGCATGCGCGACATTACAAGTTGGAAGGCCTATCCCCACCAAATATTCGGGCAATGGGTATCCGCCGTTTCTGACGCTGGACAAGGTCCGAGTAGTGAGGTGGATTTTGTGATAAATGAGGCACAATGTGTATGATATTTGTCTTTTTACACAAAATATGCTTCTTAAAATGAAATTTCTATCATTTTGTGATTGTAGCGGTACATTTCCTTGAAATTTTGTCAATGAATCGAATTTCTGTTTTAGCTCACCTGAGCTTTTCTGTTCACTTTTGTCCTGTGTCGGTCTGGACGGTCCGTAAACTGTCCGTCCGTAAACTTTTGATATTTTCTACTTCTCCAAAACTAAAGGGCTAATTCTAACATACATGCCACAGTAATCTATTTGGGTACGAAGGGATTCAAAAATTGTTTATATGAAGGGTTAAGCCCTTGTCATAGAGGAAATAATAAGATACAGTGAAAATATGGTGGTATCTTTCAAAATCTCCTCAAGAACCATCAGACCAGAGAAGACAAATTTACTTGAAAGCTTTTAATGAGTTTGGAGTAGGGTGAGGCTAACAATAGGTGACCAAGTTAAAGTTTAAAATGGGGAAATCGTGGGAATGAATCGCATTCCCATATGGAAATTAATATTCATTTTACATATACACATGTAAAAACAGAAATTTAGTTTTCAATGTATTAGTTGTGTTTGTAACAAGTGTTGTTGTTATGATGCAAGCATTCCAATGTCTAGGGTTGGGCTTCAAAAGAGATTCAAAGTTGTACATACGGAGAATACACAGGACATTTGAAAAGAATCAGAGCCACACTAATCATGTTAATGTGAATGCAAATGTATCCAAGTTTGTGTGACTTGCCCCCCCCCCCCCCCCCCCCCCCCCCCCCAGTGAACCTAAAGATTTAGATTGGGCTAAAATCGGGATCAATTAAACAAAGGGAGGACATCTTTTTTAACAACAAATCTTGTCAGAACATCAAGGCCATAAATTAAGATACATGAATATTGAAACATCCTGTGTTTATGGAAATCATAACCCCTTAGGGCTAGTTGGAGTCACAATGTAGGGCCAAAATTTGTCATGAAGATTTATTAAGAGATAAAGATCTTCTGATGAGAGCAACAGGGACCATCTGACTCGAGTGAGCGTTGTGGCCCACTGACCTTTTCTTTTCCTGACAGATTCTGGAGAATAACGGGAGTGGAAACAAGGACAATAGAATTCATTGTTATATTGGGATTATAGGACTCGTCCTGCTTTTGTTTTAGGCATACTGCTTGTGGTAAGTAATAATTAAAAATACGGAACTACATGTATCAAGTTGTATAGCAAAAGAGTATAGAAATAAACAGTAATGATTAATATGAATTGCATTTTCAGGAAACATTGCAGAATTACGGAGAAACATTGAGATTAATAGTACCCTACATTTTGAAAAGTATGTATAGAATCAAAGTTTAGATAAGCAAGAAGAAAGCAGTAGACTTCAGAAATTCTTTAATTTTGATCATTTCACGATTGAATACAATGTTTCAAATCAAATAATGCATCAGTAATGTGAATCAAAATAACTTCACTATTACCCACCACCTTTTCGGGCACAGTATGAGGCGATATTGCAATTGCATGTGCAAGATGCAGTTCATGAGGCTCTTATTTAAAGAAATTAGAAACGTCAACCGTACGCACCATTTTACGCTTCTTTACTCTTATCTTTAAATTTTTTTTAAGGATAATTCTCTGACCACGAGCGGGAATGGAAGTGCGGTTCTCAGTTTTCTGATAACTCAAGTCAAATCAGCCAATCATGTGTATAGCAGTAGTCACGAGTACAACAGTAGTTCTAACGGAAGTGGGACCGGGGGTGTGGTCATATGCAAACATGAGAGAGAGTGTATGTTTAGTACTGAATATGTACCTCTGCAGATTCATGTTCGCGACGTGCCAGACTAGTGACCGTCAGAGACAAGTGCATGGTCAATTCACAGTTTGATTAGCAGAACTGACGATACCGACTATCACAGAGAAAAACTCCTCTCTCGGAATAGTGTCCACTTGGAACAAAAGGAATGGTCCCCATTTTCCGCAGAAAGTGCGTTATGTTCAGACACGGGTTCTAACTCACGGAGTCAACTTACCTTCAGCAAACTGTGAAGGAACTTCAGCCATTAGTGACAGCAAGCACAAGCTCACAATCAGATGAACAGTTTCTGTTGATAAATTTAACATATAGTAATGGAAGAATCAGTCAGTATTGGATCAGAGGTGGTTCCACTGCCACCTAGTTATGTAATGGATCAAGCGTTGTTCTCCTGTACCGGATCAAAGTGTATCTAATTATGTTTCGGATCAGAGTGGTCCCACTGTATCTGATATGTTTTGGGTTCACTGTACCGGATCAGAGTGATCCCACTGTATCTGACTATGTTTTGGTCCCACTGTACCGACCATGAGTGTCCACTGTATCTGACTAGTGGTTTTGGGTCCTACTGGTACCGGATCAAGAGTGGTCCACTGTATCTGACATATGTTTTGGGTCCCCCTATACGAATCAGAGTGGTCCCACTGTATCTGGAACTGATGTTTTTGGGTCCCACTGTAACCGGAATCATAGTGGTCCACGCTGTATCCTGACTATGTTTTGGGTTCCACTGTACGGATCATAGTGGTCCCAATGTATCTAATTATGATTTGGATAAGAGTTGTTCAGCTGTACCTGGTTATGTATTTTAATACCTTCACCTAGTACATGTATAATGTAATTTAAAAAATGGTTCAAAAGTGTGGTTAACAATCGTCCATTCATAGGCCGGAAGGGATCCAATTTCCATGATATAATAGACTTTTATAGTTGTATGTTCCAGGAACTGATTAGCAAATAAAGCTGCTGATTTTGGTTACTCGAGATACAATAAGAATCCAGCTAAGTAACACACTGTAGTTCCTCTCCAGCTGTTCTATATACGAAAGTCAAATTCATTATCTTAGTCTGGATTTAAGGATAAAAAAAACCAAAACTTATTTACAATTCATTGGCTTTGTCTATGACGGTCGACGATAGAATTCGATCATAACGTAAGAAAAATAATATAATTAAGAAATGGTTTAATCGTTTTTTAATAGTCATTTGCTGTTGATGACGTCTAAAAGAGTGCCGTAAAAGTTTATAACCTTTCTTTTAGTATCCCCGACAGATCTACCTCATTCAAAGGTTTAAACCATTGTGAATTTTGATATTACTAGAAATATTAGCATTGTATCTACGAATATATGACCGAATTTATTTTGTTGCTTGTTTCTCTTCCGCATTTCTCATTTTATTAATTCTCGCAAACCAAATGGACTAAAATATGCATCCAAACTTTTGCACCAAATAACTAGAATTCTTCATGCATTTCCTTGTTACGTAAGTGAATGATAGAGGAAGGCATACATATCTGACGATAATTGCAGTCCCGAGTTTTGCTGTAAAACTGATTTTTTTTTAATGAACGATTATATTTGCCAATTCAGTATTGGCCTCATAAGCATTAAGAGTACATACTCTAATTGGCTTGTAGTTTTACAATGACATCAATTGATCGGTCACAATGCGTGACTATGAGAAATGCAAAATCATGTGGATAATATCCGACAGTGGACGAGCCAGTTCGGCTTCGATGTACAGTGGATCAAGGGATAAACCAACAATTAAAAAAAGGTTGTCTCCCCTTATTTTCATTGAAAATCTCTTTTTTTTTCAATTGGACATCACTCACGAAAGTATGCACAACTCAAGCGTATGATAACAACTTGCTACTAAAATAATTCTGTAGATTTTATTTTTAAAAAACTCCAAATCCAAGAGAGAGTAATTCGTGTAAACATAATTATTGTCTCTGAATTATGTTTAAAAATTAAAATGACAGAGTCACAGATTATGATTAATAACCTGCTTTTCATGCGAATGCATTAAATGGTCACTAAAAATCAGAGAATTGCTAAGGAACAAAAATTAAAAATTAGGCCATTTATTCTAGAAATGATACATGCTGGTTTGTCCAATTTTTCAGATTTCAAGGACACACGTGTCCATTATTTTGTATATTACA
>CAJDSM010001043.1:7142-21159 GCA_903981925.1 Ostrea lurida | reverse complement strand
TTCAACTCTATTTACATCTACCTAGTAATGACATGTCCCAGTCTGGACTATAATTGTGCAAGAAGATTAGACAAATACGTACTAAAGTCCGTACCATTTATCCTTATGTGTTTCTTAAACCGGGAGTGATCAATGAATTAGATAGGTTACATGAGGAATATTTTTTTGGTTTCAACCGACAAAGCTTGTAACAATATTGTTTTGTCTGTAAGGCTCATTACTACAACTGCATTTTAAAGGAACTTGGTATTAACTCCACATTTGGTAATCATACTTACACTCCGACTGCTCTTTCAAAAGACAAAATTCTTCAAAATCAAGCTTCAGTTTTAAACACATTTAATATCGCAGTCTATGGGATGGAAGAATATGAACAACCGTGCATATACTGGATTCCAAAACTACATAAAAACCCTTACAAACAAAGATATATTGCTGGATCTAGTAAATGTTCCACCAAGCCCCTGGCTTTACTCCTCACGAAAATATTGACAACTCTCAAGGAACAACTTCAGACATATTGTGAAACTACATATACCAGAAGTGATGTAAATCAAATGTAGATTATAAAAAAAATCTAAAGAACTTCTAGTGAATTTGAAATCCCAGAACCTTTCACATATGAACAACATCAAAACATATGACTTTTCAACACTTTACACTACCATCCCGCACGATAAATTAAAGGCAAGGCTTTTTAACATTACAGACAGTTGCTTCTTTAACAGGAATTGAAAAAAAGAAATATTCTTATCTAGTGATCATCCATTCAAAAATATATTTTGTTAAACTCCACTCTGATTCTACAAACAAGTACTCTGAAGTTGATATTAAAGCAACGCTGGAGTTAATCTTTGACAATATTTTTGTAGTTTTTGACAATCAAGTATTCCAACAGTATGTTGGAATTCCAATGGGCACGACTAATGCCCCCTTATTAGCTGACCTATTTTTTATATACTTATGAGGCAGAATTCATTCAAAAGCTTTTATATGAAATGAAGAAAGCTCTAGCGATGGTCTTTAATTCGACATTTCGATATATTGACGACGTTTTATCTATCAACAATAATTATTTCCATTCATATGTCGATTCAATATATTGTTAGTCCCCAAGGGTCTCTACAGTGCAGTTGCTATGTCTATGATTCCTCAGCTTGAATACGCATATGTATTTAATTGCAGTGGTAAAATTAGAAATTCATATCAAAATTAGAGTTATCTTCCCGGCATAGCTCTGATCCTTCGAAGTTTTTGGCCCCAATCTTTTTCACTTCATGTTTCGGATTTCTAACATTTCGGTTTGTGCATCACTGAAGAGACATAATTTGTCGAAATGCGACATCTGGTGCAAGAAAATTGGTACCGTATATGATTAATATTCCAACGAACTAGAAATAAAGGACACCAGGGCTTTCCTGTCTGCTTTCGTACATTGGATATTTTATTGACATATGACATTAAAGCAAACTAACTATCTCAACTTTATGACAACGGGACGATTTCAGGCTTCCTCCCATTGTCAACTTTCCATATCTATGTAGCAATATTCCATCATACATGCATATGGTGGTAATGTGTCTCAATTTATTCGATACGCAAGAGCCTGTTCTTCATATGATCAGTTTTGAATCGAGGCAGGCTACTTACAGACATTTGTTGAGGGGTTTCAAACTGCCACGTTTAAAGGCAGCATTTCGTAAATGTTTACGATCGTTATAACAATTTAGTTTAACCAATATGCATCCACCCACTGAAGTCAAATGCTGATTCATGATGGTGTATACAGTACATTGTTACGTCAGTTATTTCACAGACTGATTTAACTACGGCTAGTTTCGAATCATGATAAAGACCATGAGCTCAAGGCGAATGTGACCGGTCAACATACTCAACATACAACTTACTCCTCCTAGGCATATGATCCCACCTCTGGTGTGCCCATGGGTCCCTGTTTGCCCAGCTGTTGTTTTTGTATTCTATTTAAGACTTACGAGATTGATCACTGTTCGTTATGTTTGCCTTTACATTGTTGAATTGAAGATTGTGGCCACAACCTACATAATACAAATAATACACTATATTGTGTATTGAAAATTATACATCATTAGTCATTATAAACCCTATAATCTTTATCCTTATAGTCCTTATCCATAAAAACCTTATAATCCTCATCCTTAGATTTCCTTAAAACTTTGCAGAAGTAACAAAATGTACTTTTTCATAGGAGGCGTCTCGAATATCCGCACTTAGGAATCCTGTATGTAGGTCGTGACGAATGCAGCTTACATCATACATTACACAAATATGAACGTCTATTCCAAGTTTCAAACAGTTCACATGACACAGTTTTGTGCTAACTTTTTCCGTGTTACCTGAAAATATTAGAAAACATCGACGGAAAATTGCATTAGCATATACGAGTATATGTAAAGACAAAGATAACGAACAGTGATCAATCTCGTAAGTCCTAAATAGAATACAAAAACAAGAGTTGGACAATCACGGACCCCTGGACACACCAGAGGTGGGATCAGGTGCCTAGGAGGAGTAAGCATCCCCTGTTGACCGGTCACACCCGCCGTGAGCCCATAGTCTTGATATATCAGTTAATAGTATGATAAATACATATTTTTTAAATATATTTTTATTGGTTTTCACATACATTTATAGCAATCTTACACAAATCAAAATAGAAAAAAAAATAAATATGCACAAAGCTTATTCTTAATTACATGTATACAAATCGATATACAGAATATATGTGAAAGTTTTGATGTGTCTTTATAGGATAAATAAATATTAAACGGATAGGGAGGATGAATTATTTTAGTTAAGATACATTATACACCCAACTCTAAATCGAGCTGATACAAAATTTGTGACGTCAAGCATAAACAGTAATAACGTCATCTACTGTATGACATTATGTGCACAAAACAAAGGCGCGGATCTCACCGGCACGCAACAGTAAACATAGCAATGATAATTAGATTTATCTTGCAAACGAGATAGATCTGATTATTATGTAGTAATTATGGTCTTGAAAAATACACTAGCTTTTTCATACAATAGATTGAGTGATCGTAAAACATAATATAAACACAGTACTATATATATGAAGGATAATTTTTGTCCCAGATCTGAACACATAATATACGCCATTTTACGTTAAGGTTCCCATAAGAAAATGCAGTGATATTTCTGGTGTGATTTACACTCAAAATTCACACATACCAATTTTAATTGATGGTTAAACACTGAGAACCATATCTTCCATACCTTAACTGTGCCGGGTATCATACATTTCCACATACAATTACCGTGAAGTCGAGCGTATGATTTACGTAACACTTTATTTTCGGAACACAACAGGCCCTTCTTACGATGCAAATTTCACAATATGCGTGTTACCAGCGGAATTTATTAATAAGTTCAAAAAGATATAAAATTTCTTAACATGAAAAGTTAGGAGGAGCAAGTGCTACTTTTTCTGAAAATGGTAAAAAAATCAATAAAACATATTGACAGCCCTGCAAATTACGGGAGTTTGCCCACAGTCTTTTAGATACCGTGCCTTAAAGATATAAGTAAAAAGTTGCACCCACACACTTTTCAAAAAATAGAATAAAATGCGAATCTATATTCCAAAAAATGTGTAACTGACTGTATGCAGGTATCGTGAAACTGGCGCATTGTTTACAGGCGATAACCCTCTTTATGCAAATGAGTCCATTGTTATAGATGCAGAAAAGGGGCGATTTCAAGGTCACGATATAATGTAGATATTACATTTGCGCAATAATGAATATCGAGAATTTGAGAGTGATGAAATATTAAGGAAAAGTGAATTGTATAATAATTTTCACGTGCAAATTTTACGTGTATATATTTTATCTTTTGTTAGCCATCGTTTATAAAGACTAAAAGAAACTCTAATATTATGACATTTTCCCTACGATATGACGTTCAACGTAAACATTATGACGCAATTTTACATTGTGACGTCAGATGCCGCGAAGAGCACTACAGTACATTTAGTACAGTACTGCGATTTTTTCTCGGGGAAACCTTAACCTAGCTGCGTATCTATGTCGAATTCTTGTCTACCCTACTTACTAAAATATATTTGGAATTGTTCAACCATAGCGTTACCATTGAAACAAGCTTTTAAAAAATTATGTTTACATTACTGGTGCTGCATGCTGCCTTATGCTTTGATTTTGGAAACCATATTAAGCCCGATAAATAAACGGAGGTGTTGCCATAGTCATTTGACGAAACATCACTGTTCGTTATCTTTGCCTTTACATTAAAAAAATCCTCGTTTAAGTTTACGAAATATACATGTAAAGAATTATAATTAGACATTTGCATGATTTAATGTTGTTTATGCACATACATTAAAACATTTAATTTGAAGGAATTAACGATGAATTTTAGGGAATGTTTTAAAGAGAAATTACATCGTAGTTAACGAGTACAATATATGCAAATGTAGTTGTAATAATAAGCCCTATTTGTAAACAGTTGTGCAGTGCTCCTGGGAAAATAAACAAAGATCAGTTCAATGAAATGTTTGGTTATCTACAAAGTTACAACAATTCCTGGTGTTTCGCTCACTTCATACCTACCTATGAGCATGATACTACACCAGCTGAACTGCTAAATTAACTTCACAGTAAAATCATCAAATTAACCAATACAATTAGATCATTTTATTTGAGCTTTTGTCTCAAATACCCTATTCCCCTATTAAAACCTCAAAACACCCCCTCCCCCCCCCCCCCCCCCAAAAAAAAAAACTTATACAAACTTCTTTTCATCAACAGTAACATACCTTTGCTCTGTCATGCCGTAATGAGTTAGTAATTTGTAAACTTTTACAGATTTGAAGTACTAAAAATAAGCACTTCGCAAATTCTATAGTAACTAAAACTATCTAGTTTGTCCATACAACCTGCAGTTGGGTTAGATGGTATCTGGCAAGTTTCATAGTATTTTTAATAAGGTTCCTTATACGCTGATTTAGAATATGAATTACTCTGTTTGCGTGAACGAAACAATGGGCTCAAGTACGCTAGTCAAGGGATGTTTATTCCTCCTAGGCACCTGACTCTACCCAAAGGAGTACCCAAGGGTCGTGTTTTCCCAACACATATTTTGTATTTTGTTTGGGACTTATGACATTGTTCACTGTCTGTAATTGTCTTCGCCTTTTCATTTTCATTCATGGACTGACAAGAATATCTTTTAACGTTTTTGTTCAAATAAATGTTGAAGGGTTCATATTTAATCACGATTAATGATATGAAATATGTTTTACTACATTGTGTATAGTTCATTCAAATTGTATTCGGTAATTTATAATGTTTCTTCTTATGACTATGTAAAAATAACCTATAGTCAATATTTAGGTGCGACAAATAGCTATACAAGAAGATTTTTGGGGTGTTCCTTGTACATATCAAATACAACAGACAGAACTCAGGGAGAATTGTGTTTCCATGACACAAACTACACAATAGCAACCATACCCGCCATCCTTACCATAACCTGTCCAGTTCACGGACGATACGTCATCTACTACAACGAGAGACTGTCAAATGTAACCTACCCTGATGAATATAGTCCCATCATATTTAATGAACTTTGTGAGATAGAGGTATTTGGTAAGTTGCTGTTATATTCCATTAACTGAACAAAAACATCACACATATGTTTAACGTAGAAATTAACAGACACATTGTATTTGAAGGGAACCAATCTTCTTAAAATACAAACGAGCGTTTATTGGTGAATCATGGAATTTCGTGAACATTTTTTTGCTAGAAAATCCGTAACAATGTCAAATATGTAACATAATTAATTCAAACTTTGAAATGCAACTTTGTATCAACAACAATTAGGCATCATCGGGTTGACTAAGCTTTAGGAAGGGACATAAAACTTTAAATCAATAGCAATATACTTAATTGAATTAAGGCGTCCCATACATAAATAACACAAAAAGCATACGTAAAACAATCATAAGTGGTTTGTATATGTGTGCTATCAAAGAAAAATATCCGAGAGTGAATCGACTTTCATATTGATACGTAGTAGGATTCCTTACATTTTCAACAAGACTGTTGTTTATTATCACGTGACTATCACGTGATGTTGTAATTTTAGAAAATAACAAAAATGACTGTATTAATTGCAAAATTGCAACGATATCGACTAAATATAGGCCGCCCCTTTTGATACTGAGAAATAAAATTCACTTTACATTACATGAAAAGTGTTGGGAAAAACTTCTCCATATAACAGAAAATGGTTTAAAATACATACAACGCGGCATACTTTTCAATTTTCGACAGTATGCAAGAAATTATTGTATACGGGAAAAGGTTCCCTTTTGCGTCAGAAAATGTTCACATCACTTTTCTGCTTTATCAATTTAATACGCAAATAAATATATAATCTTCCAACATCGCCTTGCATTGTGTATCGTTGCAATTTCACAGTTTTTTCAGCTGGTCGTAAGAATTATGTAGATTGGATGTTCCTAAAACGCAGTGAAGATCGGAATAAGGAGAAGATATAGGGGCGATTTCAAAGTCAAAATATGATATGAATATCAACTGCATACATTCTATGCATAAAAAAATGGAGAGTGATTTGGTATAAAAAGAAAATATGCATTATGATATAGGGCAAGGAAATATTTCATGTATACATTGTGTCACTTGATAACGTTAGTAAAAAACGCTAAAACATTATGACAATTGCCCCGCGATACAACTGTAAGAGCCGCGTCATGACGTAATTTTCAACTGTGACGTCATATGGTGCGAAGTGCACAGAGGTAAATTTATATTCAGCACTGTGATAGTTCATGGGAAGCCTAAACTAAGCTGAGTAGTCCAGTCAATTTAAATTTTGCATGTAACTGATTGCAAAAGAAATATATTTTTGGCAAACAACTATTTAGTATATGTAAAACAGCATATAAAAATTCTAATTTAATTTAATGTGCAGAAATACCATTTTTGTATGTAAGAAATTTGCTGATAGCGTCCTTTGTTTATGTAACCGCTGTGCTATCATAGTGTGCTTTCAGCGACCTCATGACTTAACCATTGCGTAATTATCACTATCACATCCTTGTTTTTATCATCTATGTAAGCATTTGAATAAATGTAAACCATTTGTTAAACTATAGCAAAAGACTAGACGTTACGCTCCTCAGATTTATCAAAAAATACAGGTGCAGGTGAACAGTCGTCGTAAATCTGAACACGCATACCGAATGATCATTCAAAATTCTTAAAAGGTGTTGTAGTGTAAATGAGAATAACATTTTATCAACTACATAATCATAACACATTATTTTATAGGATACAATTAAAAATATAAAGAAGTGAAAACGATCCATTTACACCGTACTGCTTAATTTGTTTATTCAGTCTATGGGTACCCATTTGTGATACAATTCCATTAGTCATCGTTCAGTGACGCTACTGATTATAACTTTACGGTTTCTGCAATAGTAAGCCTTTCATATAGTATTAGAATTTCTCTTTCATTTTATTTATATCTGTTCTAACATTGTTTTGAATATGGAAATATTAGGGAACTGTGATTTGTGAATCGGTGACGAGAATGAACTGGTTTGTCTCCATGAGAAGGACAGCACTTGTAGGTATCAATACTGCTGCCGAAAAAATGGATACCCAACTTTGCGCACATCCTATACAATAAGTGCGCACAGAATGCAGGCGTCAATTTACAAATTCGATTGAAATAAGCAAATAGCATAGAGAGAATA
Source organism: Ostrea lurida (assembly GCA_903981925.1). Taxonomy (NCBI): domain Eukaryota; kingdom Metazoa; phylum Mollusca; class Bivalvia; order Ostreida; family Ostreidae; genus Ostrea; species Ostrea lurida. The sequence goes on along the minus strand of CAJDSM010001043.1, from coordinate 13,346 downwards.
AAAAGCAAGTTAAATCCCAAGAGCACACCTATTCTCAGATCAAAACATACTTTTTCATTTCGTGACCACTGCCAAAAATTTGTGGACAGACTGCCGAACTCAATCAAAATAAAGAGGGCATGGTGTATATCTTGTGCGAACCAATGGTTTCCAGTATATATCTTGTATAAAATCTACTTGTTCTACTAAACAAGACGCTTGGACAGACCAAATTATGGTAGAATAGAAACTGTAAATGATTTGCATGTTGCTGATCAATGCCATATATCATCAAACTTGTGATGTAAATTTTCGAACGGACGAACACACACCTAAATTTCCTCACCCTCCTCAATTAAAGCCAACAAAGGTACGCATGTTCACAGTGATATTACCGTTGTGAACTATCTGCCGGAGGATAATGACAAACATCAAATGTCATATATCGTTGCTATAATAAAGGGCAACTGTTGTGATGGGTACTCGCCTTTTTGCTTGAAAAAGAAAGTTGGGGATGAAATTATCATGACAGAAGATCAAAGAAAATCAGCTGTAAATAACGATGCAAAAAACAGCAAAATCATTTTCAAAGCTTCTACAATCGGCCCAAAACGATGGACCAGACATCCACGAAGCTCAGCATCATTACTACTGCTGCTAAGCTTATAAAATCTGAAATTATGTCCCTTTGTCTAGCTTTAAATTTGTACATATACCCATTGTCTTCAGATATTGAGTAACTTGAAAATAATCTTCAGTACGTCCCTGAAAGTCTTGAAAACGACCCATGATTGAGGATTACATCGATTAGACTGACAGCATTTTATGCTGATGGCAAAGCACGACTACAAATAGGTCTAGGGGTGCAGCTTTATCACAACTTGTCATCAAAGTTTCTTATAGATATGCTGCATTCCTTAGGATTTTGGACCTCTTATTCGAAGAAACAACGTTTTGAAACAAGTACAGTAATTTCACAAGGAACAGACATCTCAGGCTATGAAAATGGACAATTCCTTCAATCCATCGCCGACAATGTGGATCACAATGTGCACACACTTGATAGGCATGGTGCATCCCTGGTATGAGTATAACTGTTGGCTCTACAACTGGTACACAGGTTAGCTTACCGGTTCCCAAACTGAATGTTTAATCGGCTGACCTGGCCACTGCTGGGAAAATATTGATACATATTTCTACATGCAACCATTTACATTGTCAATGCAGATGCGATTTTCCAAGATTAGTATAGATCAGAAAGTACTGGATCGAGTTTAGATGTTCAAAGGTTGTATGGTTTCTTCGATCTCCTACTCCAAGCTGGTGAGGGCTGATGCAGTGGAGTCAAAATTAAGATCACCCTGGGAAGTCTACCATCGCCTTTCTGTCGATGATGCATATGGGCGCAATCGACATGTCGTGTATCTTTCCTACACTGATAGTTTTGTGCATGTCTCGCCAAGCTAGAAAATATGGTACACCTCCAATTCTAACCTTTGACCAGCCTCTCTACATGAAAGCGGTTACAATTGTCACTCATGAGTCACAGCGTGAAGACTACAGTTCCATTATACTCTGGTTGGGTTGGATTTCACACACAAATCAGTGTTTTGTGATTTATTATATACCCATCAATGATCCCAGCCGAGTGTGGATACGTAAAATTCCCAGAGTGTGATCCGACTTTCCGGATCACCACACTGATCGTTTTCGATTCCGTATCAGTATTTCTCTGAAACTGATGACGTCACAATGGCATCGACGCAAACGCTTTTCGTCAGAATGTCGAGTGCGTCATAGACAAAACTGTCGTTATACACAACAAATAAATTTCACGGTATGTTTGTATATTTTTGAAATATTTGGAACACATATTCTTTTATAAACGTCGATTTGAAAAGATGGGTAAGGAGGTGTACTATAATAAATTTATACATACTACAGTAACTTGATCTGAAGAGGTCGGATCACGTCTCGTTGACAGGCGCGGATCATCAGATCAAACTCGACGCTACGCGTCTCGTGTGATCTGATGATCCGCGGCCTGTCAACTCGACGTGATCCGACTCTTCGATCAAGTTACTGTAGTAATAATATATAATGTATCGGAGCGATTAGGGTTGGGATTTGAGGAAGTTTTGAGTCTGTTAATGCTCCAAATGCAATTGGTAATATTCTTAGTGGAAACGCAGTGCCTCCAGCAACTAGTGCACATTTTCAAGTTTATACATACCTTGTTTGTGGCAAACACTTTTGGTTTAATTGAATTAGTCATACTACTATATTGGATGAAACTGCAAATTGATTGGAATATAATTACCATTCCTCAGACATTTTTACAGAATATTATTTCAAATAACACTTCAATGTATTGTTCTGCATATTTGAAATTGTTATAGTTGTACTATTCCACTTATGTTGAAACGAGACAAATGACATCAAATCAAGCCCAAATTAGATCACGTTTGGCAGAAATTTCTCTCTCATTTGTGTCCGATACATAGTTAGGTTGCGCTTTTAATCAGGTTTCACAAAGGGAATTACATTCACTAAATGAAAATTGTCATGCAAATCTGCTAAATTAAAACAATAGATATAAATCTAAGTTGTGTATGAAACAAAACAAATCTATAACTGTAGGCATGGTCAGTCAATATAATAGTCCACATGTTAGGTATGAGATCAAAATTGTTTTTATTGGGGGGGGGGGGGGGGGGGGGAGGGGGTTCTCTCAAGAAAAAATATAAATAAATATGATGAATGGTGACTTTTGATGCTATTTAGACTGAAATATCATGGTTTATTTCTTTAAATTATCTTGGGGGAGAATATTGTCTCCCCCACCCCACACCTGTTGCTCTTTTCCTCGGTTTCTACGTCCATGAATTTTTAAGTTCATAAATAGTACAAAACATCAATGTAATAGTATGTCTATATTATGCATGTATATATGTGGATATTTTAATTTTTTTAATTTTAACTACCAATATTTCCAGTTTTCATCGGTTTTTCACTAGAATTAGCACATTTCCTTACAAACACACCGTAAACAAATATAAATTTACAATTACTAATTTCTTCTAAAATTCATAATTGCCAGAACAAGAAACTTCATTTTATTTGATTAGATAATGAAGAAAAGCTAAATTTCCAGTTTTTCTCTCAATCTTACAATCTTTCCCCCGATTTTCGATCCCCAAACCGGTATTTCCACTTCATGTAAAAAATATAAAATGGCGAAGTAACAAAGTATCAAACGTAATCATAGTCCAAAAAACACATACAAAATCGAGTGTAGGGCAACATATATTTTTTTATGCTGTAGTACACAATTTAGTGAAGTCAAAATCATTAAAAACAATTCTTTTGCAATTAGTTTCAAGATTTACCATTTTTTGGGCTAAAATGACGGGACTAATACCCAAATATTTATTGTGCCTTTTATGGAATATCTAAATTTTCTCAACAAAGAATTGGAAATGATTCATTTGTAGTTTTCTTTCAATTTGATTTCGCAAATGGCCATGTCTTAATAAAGTATACTAATCCGCAAAAAAATGCAACTGCTCTTTTTTTAAACATGTGATTGAAATAAATCTCCTTTACGAAAAATGAGCAAACCATTATCAAACTGCACATTCCAAAATGGTTTTGGTGTTGTTTCCGATTATTACTTTACCATACTGCCAACACGTGACCACTGTCGCGCCTTTTGTGTTTTCTGCATGGTGTATCCATACTATATGTGGAAAATCTTGTTTTGCTCACTTGTTGAGTCCTTTATAAAGCAGGCATTTAAAAAAAGCACAACATAGTACCAAATTGAGCGGAAGACTGCTTTGAAAGAATACCACGTCTATCCTAAGAGCAACGAGGGATCGCCAATGGGATGTTTCAGGCCGGGCTATCAGCAACTGCGGTAGCAAGGCACTTGGGTTGTCACGTAACAACCATCATAGGACTCATGTCAAGGCATCGTCAGACCGGAAATGTTCAAGACCGACCACGTTCAGGACGTCCACGTGTCACTGCGCCAGTGAAATATCGTCACATCGGGGTTATTCATCTGCGGAACCGACAGCAACGAGCAACACAGATTGATGCAACCATTGAATGACCACGTCGTCATATCTCTGCAGACACAGTTTGTCATCGACTGAGAGCAGCAGGGATCAGATGTCGCCGTCCTTATGTTGGAGCTATTCTATCGCAACGTCACCGCCAGCAACGTTCACCAAGGGCCCAACAAGACCAGCGTTGGCGACGTCAACAATGGCAACAAGTGTTGTTTTCTGACGAATCGAGATTGAATATGTTCAACGCAGACGGTCGATTACGTGTATGGAGACGACGTAATGAACGTTACGCTGACTGTGGAGGCTGACCGCGGAGGAGGAGGAAGTCTTATGGTATGGGACGGCTTTAGGTACCACCACAGAACATGTCTACATGTGTTTCTTCAAGGTGTGACTGCAGTCGTCTACAGAGAAAAATTCTCCAACAGCACGTTGCACCATTAAATCAGGTACAGCGTCATCTCACCATTTTTCAACAGGACAATGCTCGTCATCACACTGCACGAGTCTTTATGGACTTCTTCAGAGTAAACAACATTGCTGCAATGCCCTGGCCCTCACTGTCCCCGGATATGGTGCCAATCGAACATGTGAGGGACGAAATTGGAAAACGCATACATGCAGCTGTCCACCTCAAAACCTGGGATACTTGAAAGCCAGATTGATTCGGAAGTGGAATCAACTTCCACAAGCCTTCTTCCAGACACTTGTTCACTCGATGCGACGTCGTTGTACTGCCTGTATTGCCGCTAATGGAGGTCACACGTGCTACTGATTGAGAAATTGTTTCGTGATATTTATTGGTGTTGGGGGTTGGTGCTTACGTGTATATATTCTGTTAACTTGGAGTGCTATTTTACTAAAGATTAAGTTGAAAACAACCAACAATCATTTGTCTTGGGTGTTTTTACTTGGTTAAGATTTTATATTGCATACAATAGAATGTTTGACCATTTGGAAATCGAGGTGCCTTTCTTTTGCGGTTCAGTATACGTTATGGAAACAATTATTGTACCACATCCAACGTAAATTACCCCGTGTGTACCCGGGTTAGAATAGGTCCTCAGTATCTCTTGCTTGTCGTAAGAGGCGACTAAATGGGGTGGACCTTCGGATGAGACCGCAAAAACCGAGGTTCTTTGTCACATTAGGCACAAAAAGGCATCTTCCTGCTAAAAGTCTATAAGCGCCGAGCACTTGCAGCCCTTCGCTGGCATTGGTGACATTTCCATATGAGTGAAATATTCTCGAGTGAGACGTAAAACAATAAATCATCAATCAATAAATATAAAGTAAATTTACGAGCTTAACAGAGGACAATCTTTTCAGCTTAGTAGATAATATATATTTTATGTAGGATGTCCCAGTCCTGGGTTTTATGGAGTAAACTGTTCCCTCCCATGCCCACATGTCAACTGCAGATATTGTCACATAGAGACGGGGGCGTGTCAGGGATGTAAACCTGGTTATATAGGCCACCAATGTCAACTAGGTATGTAGCGTTCTTTCTTGGAATCAATGTTCCAATCATCGTCTATTATGTACGTATTCTATAAAGGTTTCCCTTATCACATCTATTTGTTTAAAAACCATTGGGTACCTGAGAATGATATAACGTATTGCTCTTGTTCGGACAGAATGTGACAGCGGGAAGTATGGAGAAGGATGTTTAGAGGATTGTGGGAATTGTGCAGGTCCGATACAGTGTCATCATACTAACGGCACGTGTTTGGGTGGATGCAAATCAGGTTTCAAATCTGGAACCTGTAAAGACCGTATGCTATATCGTTATCTATGTAATTAGTTCACCGGTACTGAACCGAAGGTCCAAGTAAGCTTTTCTGATCAAAATTTGAACATTCTCCGTCGGTGTTGCCTTTGTTGATGTTGTAGACTTTTAGAGTTCTCATCGTCTTCTCCAGAAACACTCAGCCTAATTCAATCAAACATGGTACAATTCATCCTTCAACAATCAAAATCCCAGTTTGTGAAAATGAAGGGCATGATAGTCACGGGAATATTAAAATTTCCTGAAGAACCAATGGGCTGGAAAAGCTAAAATTTATAAGAAAGCTTTCTGATTTAGTGGATTTTCCAGTTTGTTCAAATCACGATACCCGGGGGTACGGTGGGACCGCAGTAGAGGATA
>CAJDSM010001042.1:0-25423 GCA_903981925.1 Ostrea lurida | reverse complement strand
CTTTCAATTGTTGAAGTCTTCTCAACAGATTGGCCAGCATGTGTTTTACGCTTCTTATCCCTACGTAGGGCTGACCTAAATTTGTAGTGCTATCTAGCACGACGTAGCGCTAAGTAGCGCTATCTAGCACGACGTAACTGTTAGTACGATACTGAACGCACCCCTGGTAATTATGTTAGGTCAGGATACTTTGTTACACCCCCTAAATCAATTGTCACATCTTTGTCACCAAGAGGGATGATGCCAGGGCTCAGAGGAATTGATTTTGCTATGAACTCTTTTGACATACAGTAATGCGCTTTGCTGTTCCAGCATTCTATTGTAGTCTTGAATGGGCGACTACACACCTCTTGGCCTGACACCTCGTATTGTAAAACAGACTTATCATCGCACCTCCGTCAAACTATGAGGTACTGATACAACGTGCGCTAGAAATAGGTCAGTCAGAACATCATAATTGTTCAGTGATATATAGCTATATATTATACAGATATACATGTATTATTGTATTAGAAGCGACACACATCAAGCTGTGCTACATGAATTCAGTTGTATCCTTCCTATAAACAATCAGATCAAAACAACCAAACCCAAGATCATTCATATTGCTCTATCACAGATGGTGTTCACTCTTAAGACAGGGGGACGAGTACTTGTGCCTTGTTCATCCCCAGATAGGCAATCAAACCACCTCCTACAGACGAAAACATACAATCGATGCATGTAGAGAAAATTATGATTTTCGTGAGATATTCATTACTTTATCTCTATCACGTGGAGACCGGTCTTCCCTACAGCAACACGAGACTGCTATGTAATCGTTGCATCATGATAACATATTCCTTGAATGTGAAACAGCACCGTTTGATGAAAGTGTAGCATGCTTTTTTTAAATTATCATTTAAATGAGAGCCCCACGGATTTTAACAATGATGAACAGTCAGCAAAGAGCACCATACAACTGAACTAAAATCTTACATCGAAAGTGTTGTATAAGGCCATCTTTTAAACTCCATATTAAATGTTCTCAGTTCGACCCAAACCCCAACCTTGCAAATTTCTCTATATGCATTTCCAATTTAATGTTAATGACATGCACGATGATTCTCAATAATATACATATTTTCCTCTGACATTTCAAGCACAATTCAACTGCATCAGAGACATTTATAACATGTCTCTGCTTAGATAGAACGCTCTATCGTTAAAATGACGATTCCTCCGACCCGGTTTAACGAAAGAATTCCACCCTATACTCGCTTCGTAGCAAAACGAAATTTGTAAATACGGTCTGCATGGGCCATAAAATGATATTGTGAAGTTATATAATTTTTAGTAATATTTGCATTGCAATTAAAGATTTCAGTATATTTTGTCATGCTGATTGCTCCCCCACTTCCGGCAAAATGGCGTCAAATTTGAATCGTGAAATTTCAAATGACTCGTTGCTGACACATTTTTCTTGGAATTTTCTTCAATTAAAGGATTTACAAATATAAGAAAAGGGTTGTTACTACTAAATAAAACCTAATTTTATGCTCATTGTATCTAATAGCTGTGAAATTCATTTCGGGGTGGATCCACTCCGATTTGCTACATTGCGAGTATAGGGAATTCGAAGGATTTCTAACTGTGATGAGGGACCCGAGTCACAGTTAGAATATTCTAACTATAACTAGTCTCTGCCTGCATCCTATCTTGTGTCCAGGAAACAATTTTGATAGTTCCTAGTTTTGGCCAGTAATATATATTGGCATTATTGTGTTGTTTTAGTAAGGGAAAGGAAGTCTTTTAACCAATCCACGATCTTGATCTAAGCACGAACCTCACCAGACCGATTTAGTATGAAATTTAAACCTATTTCGGAAATCATAAACGAACTCTTCTCATTGAGGAGATAAAAAACCCAGTTTAAATACAAAATGGCAGATACGTGTCATTCGGAACTCCTCGCGTGGCTCCTACCTCGCACACTGACTCGGATGTGATCGGATTGTTGCCATATTGGATATTTGAATTCACGTGTTCAAAACAAAATATACGTTTCGTCGGCTCCAATTACCCGACCGTTATATCAGCATGAAAACGGTTGCAAATAACTTACAATTATTCCCTGAGTGAATGCCAAGTCCATTTTTTCTAAACTGCATCAATGCGAGAAAGTCGTCTGTAGCCGAAGGAACAGTCCAAGCGGAGTGGAATGAGTAAACAGGTACTTCCGGCGGAGAAATGTATCAAATCGATGCATATCCCTACACCATTCACATCCGAGGTGTATACGGAGCATAGCGAAGTTAGCCGAGGATTGCCGATTGGATACGTGTGTGACTTTCATGGCTGCCAAGTGAAATATGATTCATCTTTTATGGTGGAGACTTAAATCTTAGTAAAATGACCAAGCTTCATGGTCACGATACACTAGTACTGCTAAACTTCTAACGCTAATATAAAGAAAGTGTTTGACATGTATTCAATTATTTAGTGGGGCAGATAGAGACACCTTAAAAGTTGATCAAATGTCTTTCCATTGCAAAGTTCTGGAAGACGTATTAAATTTAAATGCAACTGTACAAGCCATATATAATATATATCATAGGCATCAAAAGCTCATATATTGCTTTAAAAAATGTTGGTTATGAGCAGACGGGGGGGGGGGGGTTCGGTCCTGAAATTATTTATCCAGATTGTACCTTTGTCACAATGAGATATTTATACTCGTCCTTTGTATGCAAATTCCTTATTTGAGTAGAGACCTCGTTCAAATTATGGGTTACATTGTATGTATTATGTAATTTTTGATTTCTTTCTCTCTTTTTATTTAATAGCGGATATATAAAAATTAAACAATATGTTGGATCTAAGTAAAGAATGTTGATGGCCTTGCTAAAACAGGAAACGAACAATGTCCAGAACGCAGTGCAGTCGATAAAACACGTTTTATTGGGGTGTGGTTTTTTTTGTTTTGTTTTTTTTTTTGGTTGTTTTTTTTTTTTTTTTTTTTTTTGCTTTATTTTTTCTTTTATTACTTTTAATATTTTTTGGTACGACATGTATGTAGAATTTAATAAGAACCATCAAATAAGAAATAATTGCCACATAATGTTCACACACTACACGTAGAGATAAATCAAAGTTTTTACTATGAAGCCAGGCTATAGGCCTGTAAGGCACAGGTGTGCGTATTGTCACGATCGTGGCATCGATCTCCAAATTGTCCAGAAGTTAACAATATTCACATAATAGACTGTAGCCAACTACAATAGAAGGCTTGACAATTCCACGCTCATATTTTTATCACTATAGAGACTTTCACACAATATTAGGGTCTACTTATCAAGTTTGATCGGTTGTCGTGTAATATGCTGAAGCCTTATATCATCTCTTTTATCTTACCACCATTTATAGAATTGGCATCCGCACATAGGTATGCTGATTCAATATAGTGTAACTGACGTCATTGAGTGAACTCAGGTGACCTATTGCAATTGGTCTGCGCTACCAATTGAACATTTTCAAGTTCTTCTTGATAACTAATATTCCAATTCTTTTTAAATTTGGCATGAATCATCCTTGAGACAAGAGGGTCATAAAGTGTACATTTCAGGACTTTTGCGCCCATGGAGTCTTGGGGCGGGGTGAAAACTGCCGAAAAGTGACAAAATTTCAAAACTCTTTACGACTGCACAATTTTGTAAGGCAAACTAAATGCATTGTGATGTAAAGCAAGAAGGTCTCTACCAAAATTGCAAATCATGACCCCTAGGGCGGGGCCAAACTTGGTGCTTAGTATTTATGTATAAAACATTCTAAAAACATCTTCTTTAATGCTATTGATACTAAATTGAAACTAAATGAATATTTAGAATGAGAAGGTAGCCTTTTACCAAAGTTATAAATTTCTTGATCCCAGGGGTAGGGATTTTGGTATTAGGGTAGGGCCAAAATGGTCAGTCATTAAATGTGTTACCAATTCTTTTCAGATTTGGTATGAAGCATCTTTGGGACAAGGGGACATAAATTGGAAAATTCAGAACTTTTTGCATCCTTAGGGGCGGGGAAAAAGATGCCACCTTTTCAAAATTCTTTTTCTCTACTTCCACACATGTGGGAGAAAAGCTAAATGCATGTTATGATGCCTATGAAGCCCCCTAGAAAATTTGTAAATCTCATGGTTCAAGCCCTATGGCGTGGCCAATATGACCATATAGTTAACATGTATTAAATCATAGAAAATCTTCTCTATCAAATATTTGAGAAAATCTAAATGCATGGTTATGACGCCTCTATCAAAATTGTGAAATTCATAGCCCTTTGGTATGGAATTCAAGCCCTAGGGTAAGACCAATATGGCCATGTTATGAAAATGTATTAAATCCTCGAAAATATTGTTCTCTACTTCCATTTATGTTTGAGAAAAACCAAAGGCATGATTATGATCTCCATGAAACCCTCCTCTAAAATTTTGGAATTCATGACCCATGGGTCACATAGCCTTACAGGCTAAGATGACCATATAGTATAAAAGTTATAAAACATTATTATACACTGTAGCTTAGAAATTCTTCTCTAATCCAATAACCAAATGTATGGTTATGATGTCCATGAACCTCAAAATTGTGAAATTCATTGCCCTTGGTTTTCGCCACCAGTAGAATAAAAAGAATACAGCTGATTCTTCATCTTGCATGTAAACATTAGGAAATAAGATTCTTGCTATTGGAAATATCTTAAGTTGGAAATGCTTGACACCTCTTGTACCTCTACATGAACATGTATTTGTTTACACATTACTAGATGAAGCGCGGGGAATTGAATTAGGGCTGGTGATTTTCAGGGAATTATACACGTTTGCTCCATACTAAGATATTTTATTAAACATAAGCATTAACGGCGAACTAACAACTCAACTTTATGACAAACGGGGTAATTTCAGTTTCTCCATCGTCAACTTTCAATATTCATTTAGCGAGATCCAATCGTCAAATGCATATGATGTTGATTCGATACGCAAGAGCTTGTTCTGCCTATGATCAGTGTTTAAATAGAGGCAGACTACATACAAATAAGTTGATGTTGCAGGGGTTTGAACAGTCACATTTAAAGTAAGCATTTCGAAAATTATATGATCGTTATAACCTACCATGTCAAATGCATTCTGACGTATTTCATACCAATCGTTAGGACGTTTTTTATACTTTGACTATGGATTACTCCGTTTACCTGATTAAGATAAAAGGCTCATGGTGGGTGTGACCGGTAAATCTCTCTCTCTCTCTTTCTCTCTCTCTCTCTCTCATATTCTCTATCTCTTTCTTTCTTTTTCTCTAAAAGCATTTAGTCTATATCACCCCATGGATCTCTCTCTCAAATATCCAGATATGAAGCAGATATGTCAGATTCTGAAATGTTCTTGTGTAGACAATAATTGTCGTAAGAGTTCATGTTTGGACAATATTTGTCTGAAAGGTTTCATGTTTTGGACCAATATTTGTCTGAAGGTTTATGTGTTTTATGAATTGTTGAAAGGGATTGATGGTTCATTAATTAATGAACTGATTAAAACTTACAGTAAGCAATTGCAAGTAATAGCTATATCTCCAAGAAATTTCAGAGATTTTTACTTTCTTGAAACTGCTTTCGTTCTTTTGCTGTCATAATTATTTTTGTTGCAAGCCGTGCCTTATCATATGTACATCTCTAAGCCTAACCCATTATTTAAAGCAGTTATGTCTAGATATCTATCATCTGCAGTGGATACAAGAAATTAAACATGTCCATACATTACAAGGCTGCCAAGGAAGCCGTTATAATTGCGGGGCGCAGTGCGATTACACAACACTCGCGAGATCCGACCAGCCGGCGGTACTATTTGCGACACCCAATTATTTAGGTTCGGCGCTAATATACCACTTTACATATAATCGCTACATGATCATGTTATTTGTTATGCATGCAAATCATTTTAGAAAAGCACAACAGACACTTGGAAAATCTGAGTCCTTTGGTTGTTACTTGCATCAACACCTTCTCAGGAGAATACTAGAACACCCAAACATGTTCGTATTCCAAACAAACTGAAACTACGGTGGACTCCATGAAAGTATCCCCCCACCCCCAACCCCTGTAAAAATCCCCATTGACACTGTAAAGATTTGTTCCGCGAAATAAATCAACAAAGATGAGACTACTGTAGACATATTCATAAAACGTCACTCTATATGTCATCATCATTACGTCAATACGCTGCTTATTAAGCTCCCTGAGAAACAAAACATACACAGAATGCGATACTACATCTAATTCAATAATTGTATTTCTCGTGTATCTGAGTATCTTTTTAATTTCAAAATGTTTCTAATTGTTTTATTACACTGTATATCATATTACTGAATTATTTACAACATCGAAACCTTCGAAATGACACCTAGTGGGACATATTAGTATGCAGATACAGTGCAAGACCTTGTCGATAGTTCAATTAGAAACTCACTGTTTTGTTTCTTGTTCCGATATCAGCAGTGGTTAGAGCACCAGACATCAGAATGTAGTAGTTATAGAAATTGCAGTATAAGAGACCTGCCATGAAACAAACTTAGACTTAAGTCAAAATTTCAATCACCTATAAATTATTTATTACTTGTCACCTTGAACTCTTAATTTGTAGAAACTAAAAATTGGATGAAACAATAATGAATAACAATTTTATTTTGGAATGATTGACTTCACAATCATTTCATTGCAATAATAAGATTTTGACTTAAGCTTAAGATGTTTCATGATCCCGGGGCCTGGCCCGATTTTTAGTTTCAGAAGAGAATACAGACGAAAAAGTCAAGGCCGAAGGCAGAATGTTCAGCTTCAACTTTCTGCTACGTCTGAGATAAGCATGTATCAAAACTCAACCATTATTACTGAATAGTCTAACAACCCAAACCGTCGGAATGTGATGTAAGAAAATAATTGGTCTTGTTTCGGTTCCCAATAGAATGGCGATTTATGTCTGCCGGGTTTTCCGATTGTTTTATGGATGAAGGCCTAATGAATTGCTGTAAGTCGAGTGAATGCTGCCTTTCCAATTTAGGACGCGTTCTTTAGTAGTCCAGTCTAATGCACATATCACTTTTGATTACGCGAACATCAGATGGAAAACATTTAAGGATTACAGTTTATAATTATTCCTTCTGACCACATTTAGTGGTATAAGAATTACAAAACATATTTTACAATATTCATAGTTCGATTACAACAGAAGTAAATAAAAGACAATGGGTACGGTAAAAAGATGCAAGAAATGCACAAGTGGATATGGACAGACCCTTTTTCCTTCTACAATTATTGTATTGGAAGACACTATTAGTTCACAAAATTAGTATACATTTAGTTATGAACATTTTTTCTCTCCTAAGTACTTCTTTCTTATTTCTAACAAAACACATTCTATAATAAAATGACATTCAACGTCTATTATAGAGGTATATACATGTAATATTTCGATAAAAGAAATGCCAGACCATCCTCCAGTTGTTGGAAAGTGATGAGTTCTCGTAGGTTGTTACGATATCTCTTTTCTCCATCCGGGGATCCCTTTAAAACTGAATTTCATTGGACAGCTCATCACTTTTCAGGCGGAAGTGTCTGCAATATTTACTATCTTATTTCGCATTGATCTTGCTTTGAGATCCGCCATACTGCTTTTGAAATCTTTGTACAATGCCATCGGCATCAGTAAATGAATGCTATTCTTTTTGGCTATGTTCTTATTCGAGACTACCATATGATTCAGTTTTAGTTCACCTGAAGTGAGCTTTTCTGATCGCCTGTTGTCCGTCGTCTGTCTGTCCATCAACTTTTCACATTTTCGACTTCTTCTGAAGAACCAATTGGCCAAATTCAAATAAACTTGGTACAAGTCATCAATGGGTAAAGGGGATTTAAGTATAATCAAATAAAGGGCCGGACCCCCTTCAAAGGGGAGATAATCACGAAAATGCAAAAATAGGGTAGTGTTATTTAAAAATCTTCTTCCCAAGAACCACTGGGCCAGAAAAGCTGAAATTTATATGAAAGCTTACTGATATAGTGGAAATTCAGATTTGTTCAAATCATGACCCCAGGGTGTACGTTGGGGCCACAATAAGGGATCAAAGTTTTACATTGAATATATGGAGAACCACTTTCTAAAAACTTCTTCTCAAGAATCCACGATGCCAGGAAAAGCTGAAATTATATGAAAGCTTCTCTGATATATATGGAGATTCAAGTTGTTCAAAATCATGACCCCGGGGACCGATGGGCCACAATAGGGGATCAAGTTTGCATGAATATATAGGGGAATCTTTAAAATTCTTCTCAGAGAACCATAGGGGCAGGAAAAGCTGATATTATATGGAAGCTTCCTGATATAGTGGATATTCAAGTTTGTTCAAATCATGTTCCCCGGGTGTACGGTAGGGCCATAATAGGGGATCAAAGTTTTACATGTGAATATATAGGGAAAATCTTTAAAAATCGTCTTCTCAAGAATTATTGGACCAGAAAAAAAATATTTACCTAAAAGCTTCCTGATATAGAGTAGATATAAATTTAAATTGCATCAGATCATACCCCCTGGGGGTACGATGGGGCCACTTTAGGGTATCCAAGTTTTGCTTAAAATGTTCTCCAGAACAATGGATCAATTTTAAGGAAACTTGGTACAAATCATCCTTGGGTGAAGGGGACTCAAGTTTGTTCAAACGAAGGATCAGGCCCCCATCAAAAGGGAGATAATCATGACATTGCAAAAACAATGTGACACAGTCAATATTTTCATTTATAACATGATATATGATCTTGTGACCTTTGGTTTTACCAGAACAGCAATGTGGTGTTGGTCATAATTATAGGTGTTGGGGTATACCTGTGTTATATGAATTCATTTTCAGTTATGTTATGATCCTTTTGGCAACAATATGGCGTGAAAATTTACACAGGAACAAAGATTGATGAAAATTCTTTTTGACTGCTGACCCAGGGCCAAGGTCACTCAGGTGAGCGATGTGGCCCATGGGCCTCTTGTTTATTCATATTTCCCGGAAGATTGTTTATTTTAGTCCGTATTTTCATGTTTTTCAGAAAATGATGCATTTTAGTCTGTTTTCGTCTTTTCCAAAAAATTGTGTAGTTTGGTCACGTGGTTTTTTTTTGGTTTTTTTTTAGAATATTGTGCATTTTCGTCGGTGTCTTGCTGGTGCTGTCATGGCGCCACATGTGATGAAATGACTTTGTTGTGCCTGAGACTGAAATTGCACATTGTACATTTTACTTGCGTTCTTAAACTCTTACTATCTCGAATGTATCACAATTAACCACAACGCTAAAAACAGCGAATTACAGACACGGCTTTTCATGAATTCCAATCACGGGCACCATTACAACTGAAGCGTAAATTAAATCATACCAGCCCGACATCACTGGTTTCCTCCCGTTTTATTCGGTCTGTAGTGCGGATAGTGAAGTACAGGGTCTGACCTTTATCATCGATTCCATCCCGTGTCCAAGTTAACATGTAATTTGTGTAAATCCACAGAACCTAATAAAAGACTTATTACCCATGTTTGACCTCTTGACCCTAAATCAACGTCACAATAGGCCGATCCTTGCGAACTATGTGAACGTAAAAGTCAGGTACTTCGGATGTTATAGTACAATAAAACCTAGTAAATATTCATACAACCAATCCTAGGCCAGCACATTAAGTTTCTGGTGGGAGGGTGTTGTTTTGCAAATAAGTTTTTCAGATAAACGTTTTATTATTATTCTGATGACAAAACAAAGTGCGTTGGTTATGAAAATCTACCCACGAAAATACTTACAAAAAAGTCTGTAAATTGAGCGAATTATGCAAAAGATGGGTTAATATATATATGTATTGTTTGCCTTAGTTTGTTTGGTTGTTATAAGTACAAATATGATATTCCTTAAAAAATAAGGGACTTGTGAATGTTCTACCGCATTTATTTAAAGGATGGAATATATTATCCCTCCCTACATATTTGTAACTCTATACATTTTTCTATCTCTTAATTACGACTTGCGAGAAGACATGGGAATAAAATACAGTCCAAACAGTAAATTATATTCATTTTACAGATAGAAACACAAATTTAGTTTGTTTTTATCATTTTAAAAAAGTTTGTTTGCAGCAAGCGTCATAAGCAGTCACCCGTTGAATTCAGTATAAGTAACCTTGATTAATAGGTGACCTCTTATGTATGTATGGATTGCTCCGTTTGTCTGATCGAGACAATGGGCTCACGGCGGGTGTGACCGATCGACAGGAGATGCTTACGCCTCCTGGGCACTGATTCCACCTCTGGTGTGTCCAGGGGTCCGTATTTGTCCAACTCTTGTTTTGTATTCTATTTGGGACTTACGAGATTGATAACTGTACGTTACCTTTGCCTTTAATCCATTATATTTTCAGCCTTCCCCTTTAAATTACTCGTCGTAACTCGAGTTGTCCCAACACCTAATTTCGAAGCAAAATTTAATAATGATTTCATCATTTTAATTGCTTAAATTCATTCGTTCTCTTTCATATTTAGGTTTTCCTTCCATCCTTTTCTGCCAATTTACCCTTGGTTTACGATGTAAAACATGATAATTTTCTTTCTCCCGAATCAGACCGATTTTATTCTCGATATCTCGCAACGCTCAATCAGTAGACTGGTACGCTGTCGATGATAAGGCGACACACTAAATCAACGACAGGTAACCACCAGCCATGTTTCTTAAATCCAAGTTTTATTTTCAAACTATAAAAAGGCCTTAATAGGTTAAATATAGAAAATAGAACGGAGGAGTAAATCTTTCCATTTCTAGCAATTTCTGTTTTCTACATGTATATAGATGAAATTTATACCGTGAATCTGCAACCGCAGTAGGCTTACTTGACCAAAATCAGTCTCGAACTTTATCAGAATCTCTCCAAGCTGACCTGATAAGGCGCACAATGCAGTCGTTTATTTCCAAGTAAAACATGTAATCCATCAGTAAGATTAGTGTATATACTTGTTTTAGAATGTTAGAAGTCAATTTAATATGCAGTTAGTGTGCTAGTATAATGGTTATCTGATAATAGGGCTTAAAAGTATTCTGTGATCCGCCTATTTCAAGCTTATTTTTAGGATGCGCACTTGCTATGCGCAAAACTGCAGTAGGTTTACCTACTGTCGGTGGTGGTTATCTGTCCTTGAATTTCCTAGTGGAGCGTCTGGAATCAAGGGCAGGTAATCCAGTCTACTCAATCAGTTTTGACTGGCTTGCCATCTGATATCGCATACGATAAACAGTATATAATTATATCGTATGCGATATCAGACGGCAAGCCAGTCAACAATCAGTTGAGCGCATTCGGAAGCCATCTAATTAATTGCAATTCGGAAGATAAATCCCGGATATAGCTTGACTGGCTTGCCGTCTGATATCGCATACGATATAATTATATACTGTTTATCGTATGCGATATCAGACGGTAAGCCAGTCAAGGATATAGCATGGCCGCAAACTACCGGGTTCAGTTCAGTTCATTTATAATATATTTACTTTAAAGGTTTTCGCTCTGGTGAGAAAAAGACAGCATATTTTCATACTATATCATAATTTAAGAAATACAGTTGGTCCCTACATATAAAGTACATTATATGTAGTATTGAAAGGCGTACACTAATATGTGATATATATTTCATATAAAGTAATAAACATTTGTCTTTGGGAAAATGGCAGTTTGGCATGAAATTTGATAACCGCTGACCGGACTACAGATTGCCGCTCAATATATTTCGATTGTAATCGGGAGGGAATAAAATGACCGCATGAGACAAGGGACTGCTACTATTCTCTTGCACAGAGTTGTCGGTCCTTCCACTCCCTTACTCGTTTAACAAAACTCTTGTAAAAACTTTCAAAGAATAGAAAAAACACTACTTGTGAGTGTTCCTTTAAACCTTACTAGACGTTTAAATAGGTAGTGATTGAAGTGAGAATCACGGGTCTTTCGGATATGACCTTAAAAACGGAGGTCCCGTTTTGCAACATGTGTGCCACGCAAAATAACCCTCACTGCTAAAAGTCATGAGTGCTAAGCATAGGTCTAAATTTGCAGCCCTTCACCGGCAATGGTGACATCTCAATACGAGTGAAATATTCTCAACGGGACGAAAAACAAACAAATACTCAATCAATAATTAATGTCATCATTAGGTCTTCTTCCGACGGAAATCTTTGCCTGAGCCAGCTCCATCGAAATCAACTCAAAAATGCCAACTTTGCAAGGACTGTCATATCCGGATTTTGGCACAATGACTACAGGTTGTATTGTAGAGAATATAGTGTTAAAAACAGTCTTACAACAAGATGAAAAGATGTTCCTGTTCTTAATTTGCAATCAAGTAAAAAGGAATATAATTATATAATCAATAGCATAAAATAAACCAATTAATCGAGTTCAAGAAGCCTTTTACCTCAAAACGAATATTTTGAATATGCATATTTATGGATTATAAGAAAAATTTAGACCCCACCCCTTCCTCATTTGGGCTTCTGTGACTCTTAACTTGTTTTTCTAACTACATGTAATACAACCGAGAGATTGGTTTTGCAAGAACTTGTAATTGTTCAAATATACTGTAAATTAATGGGTGTATCTCGGGAATGAATTTGATTCGGAAGGAGTGGGTTACCATTTTCTTTATAACCAGTAATTAAATATATGATATTCGGATGTCATAAATAAATGTTGTTTTGGCACATAACGATATTCGATACTAATTTTCAAAGAACAAATTACACCATATCCTATAATCAAAAGACACATTTTGAAAGTCGTTAAACGAATCATTAACTATATCTGTATAATAGAAAATTCAAAATCTGTAAGATAAATTAAGATGATGCTAGTATCTCAGCATTCAAGCGGTTAGATATATACACTGCTTGAGACACGTCTCTCTTTTAGGGGGGAGTGGGTGGGTTATGATTACGTTTGATACATTGTTAACTTCGCCAATTTATAGTATTATTCTGACTTTAAATGTGACAATTGCTTCAATCTTTTGATTAAGAATTATATGAATATGTTCTCTTATATTTCCTTTGAAATTGACATAGCGTACATCATCCAATAAATTAATGTTGGTTTTAAACTAGTTGGATCCGGTTTTGTAGTTGTCACCTGTTCGGATGATCATTACCAAATATCGAGCAATTTCAAGGTCAAAGGTTGAATTGGCTGTTCCGTTTAAGGTCACGAAATGGTCAACAATATGATATTTTAGTACTTAAATTTAGTTTATATGTTTAAAAAATGCATGGAAATATAAATATAAGCAAAATGTCTTTCTTTGTTGGTTTATCGGGTGATGAAGGCAGCAATTATTGCAGACAACATTCCATAACCCGCTAAACGCGGATTATGATATTTTTTTTTCTGCACTGCTGGCTGCCTTCCATCGTCGGAAACGCACGGTCGGTTGCACTTCGACAGAAATCCACGGTCAGATGCACTTCTTTTACTTTTACTTTAGATGGCTGCCTTCAGCACCCGATAAAACAGAAAGCATTTTATTGTTTAAGCAAACTGATACACTGTACATTTTTTATTCATGTAATGTTAACGGTGATTTAAAAATCGTCAGAATAACGTTGCTTTCGGGGGATTCGCCCCCTGGGTCCCCACCAAGACTTTTCGCTCTAGACTCAATGGGGCCATACTAATGGGGCCATAGTATGGCCCCTATCAGTGGCTGATCCAGGATTTGTCGAAAGGGGAAGTGGGGCTGGCCCCCCTTTAAATCCGCCTATGCCTATACCCCAGTAGTGTGCCCGTCAGAGCATGCGCTTCAGTGTCGGCCTAGGTACGCCACTGATTTTCACTGATCTAAATGAATTACTTTGATGGCTGCATGTATTACTGTAGACATCACGCTCTGGCTGGTTTTATTTTTGTCTTGTACTGTTGTGAAAACTCCCCTTGGGTGGATCATTACACCACAATTAACAGATTTGGGTGAATTATTCTAGTTTACAAACTGGCTAAAATCAGAATAAAGATATGTAGAAACTGCGCAATAATTGTATGTACTGCCTTAAAAGAGTTATGCCTCGAGTCGTTAACCTTGCTGCTTTGATGGCTGTGTTGATGAAATTATATGATGTAAAAGGACAGACATATGGTAGAATTTTATTTTGTACTACATTTACGGCATTGCAACTCCGTCACATATTGTCGCAAAATATAAAAAAGAATAAAAACATGTTGAAAAACAAAGTGCTCTCTCCTGATTCCATCTGTGATACACAGCTAGGTCCCTGTACTGTTAATCGATGCTCAGATCTAGGTCTCATCATTGTAACGTCTGGTGGATTGATAACACTCAATGTGATTGCTAAACGGCCATGTCAACCTTAAAAGATCAGTCCAGGCAAGATTTATCAATATCTAAGAAACATGAACATCTACGATTAATTGTTTTGCTTCGGACTAGATTGTCGCTTTGTCTTTGGTTGAAACGCGTCACGTGACTGCCGTCTATATTTCTTTAGACGGCAAGTATCAAAATATACTTGTAGACGGCAAGATGGCGGTCATTACGTCATTTTTAGTATTGAAATTAATTTTTCACCATACTGCCGACTTTCCACCATACTATGCCGTCTATATTTGGTCCGCGTTGTTCAAGTCCATAGAAGGTCCGGCTTCGCTTCGCCTTCTATGGAATTGAACGACTTGACATATTTTTGTAGACAGTCATTAACAAACCTAATATGTAATAGAATCACCTTCTCTAATAGCTTTTTATGACACTACATATATGTATGTAAGGCTGAACCGATAACTTAACTATCAGCTACTGACGTTAGAAAAACGAATGTAATATTTTAAAGTTCCTTATACTGTACAAGTGTTATGAAATTTGGACTTTGAACATATCCATTAATTTTTATGTCAGTGCTAAATGAATCTTAAAATTAAACTCTTTTTTAGCTGAGAAAATAAAATTCTATTTATAAACATTTCGGGACACTTATGAAGACTCCGATATTACTTATCCTTATGAAGACCCCAACGTTGAACTATCTTATGAAGACCCCTTCAATACTTTATCTTCTGGTCGACCCTAGACTACCTTAAGTCAGGAGACCTCCCTGAGCAAACCTTTTGAAGACCCCTTCAATATTTTATCTTCTGGTCTACCTTAAGTCATGAGATCTACCTTTGCAAACCTTATGAAGACCTTCAATATTTCATCATCTCTCTATCTTCTGGTCTACCTTAGATAACCTTATGAAGATCCCTATGCTAGTCAGTCAATCTAAAGGATTTATGTCTCTTTGACGTCCCGTCGAGAATTTTTCACTTATTGTGAAACGCTTCTCGTTCAGGAGTTGTATATATTCTGGGCCTGCAGACCGTCGAAGAGAAAGTAACAACAAGATCGAGAGGAGATAATTTTTAAGGTAAAAAGTTTGCTATCAAAGAATCTTCATATGATACTAAAAATAGTTGTTCATTAGGTGTTCAGGCTTTTGATATGAATCTTATTGTGAAAACGAAAAGGACGCTTTGTTGTTCGCGAGTATATTATATTTAATTTTCAAACATTTTCATCCATTCCTTTTTTCATTTCATTTATGTATGTAACCTGTTAGATACCACATTTCATTTATTGTATGTAAACCTGTTAGATACCACATTCATTTATAGGTATGTAACCTGTTAGATACCACATTTCATTTTTAAAAACAATTCTTGTATTGATATGCACCTACTAAATTACCTACAGTCATCAATTTGTTCATCGAATCTTTGTTATATATCAAATTCTTAGTTCTTGGACTTCCAAATATTCAGGTACAGAAAGCCCAATCCTTCCAGCAGGAGGCAGTCCCAGAAAGAGGGGGAAAAGAGGCTGCCCCAAGGTAGACCCCTTTGCCGACAACGTCTACCTTCCATTGGAGCACTGATGATACCTGGGAAATGAAATATCACCCTTTCAACAACGACTAACTGTATATGACAGAACTCCAAACCTGCCTAGTATCTCGGGTATGATACTAAATTTTACTACAGATGATTTAAACGAGAGCCTCAAGTAAACCGATATCGCTCACGCGAGTATTGTAATACACAAGAATTGAAGGCGAGCTGAAATAAGAGATAAAATGATCAGTCTATGGCTCAAAATACTTATGAAAAGGTTAATCAAAATATTCCCGTACAATGATAGGTGCCTTGTATTTTTTAAGATATATAATTTTGCAACAATAGTAAAAAAAAAAAAACCCATTTATTATTGTAGGAAGAGATAATAGCTCAGACACATTTCAGCACGAAACTCCTACAGGCTATAATTAAAAAAGGTTGATGGAGTGAGCAAAGATCAATTTTCCTTTACATTCAAGTGATGACATCAATTTTCAATGGCAGAAGATTTGTTACAAAATGAAGATGTCTGCAAAAACGTGGTAGGTTATATACTGCCTTGTGAAAATATAATTTTGACCTTGGTAGAGTACATATATCTACATGTACATGTATATATTGTAGATTTCCCATCTGTTACTTCAGAAGCTCAGGTTATGCATTGAAATTACGAGTGAATTATTCAAATACGGTTCTTTAGCTAAAATGAAGATTTTTGTCGTTTATTTGTTTGAAGGAAATCCGAAAGACGCAATCAGAAGACATTTAGCTCACACTATAGGGACAAAACGAAGCTTCTCCCATCCAAACATATTGAAATATCCTTTAATGTCTACACAGAATCTGCAATTTTCTTAAATGATAAGAATACAAAGGCGAAGTTAACATCGTGTTAAACGTAATCATAATCCAAAACAAAACACATATATACAAAATCAAGTGTAGTGCAACACGGACCTCTGACAAAAATGAAGGCAGGATCAGGTGCCATGGAGGAGTAAGCATCCTGTGCTGACCGGCCACACCCTCCATGAGCCCTTAGTAAAAATAAAGTAAACGGGATTACCCTTCGTCAAATCTAGTAGGAAAATGAGTCTAGTAAAGGGTATGAAACAAATCAGTCAACATATGACTTAGTGATAATTTGTAAATCGCAAACAAGGTCATTATACCGACCGTAAATCTGCAAAATAATGACTTTAAACGAGATCCGTTATAACCCTGCAACATCATTTTTTTTGTTAGTAGTTGGCTTCTCTTTAAAAAAAAAAAGTCCTCACACGCATGGCATGCTCTTGCGTATCGAATCAACTGGGAAATATACACACCACAAGCAGTAATAGTTGATTATTGTCACGTCCATTTTGTGCTTGCTCAACACTGAAGTGTTCCAAATTGATAGTTGTTACTATCAACTAGTCTTAAGTACAGACCTGTTATCTTTACTTTTAAATGACTTTACTTGTCACAAAGCATTTCAAAATCATGAAAAACAAAATTAACAAACAGAAAACTACGTAAATTTCAAACAGTCATCTGAAAACATTTTAAAACCGTTCTGTACCTCAAGACTAATCCGTAGTAAAAACTATAATTTGGAACTCTTCAGCACAAAAATGGACGTGAAAATAACCAACTTGATTTGATTTGGGATTAACACTATGAAAATGTAGAAAATGCAAGTTTATTTGTGATAGGGAGTTAGTAGGCTATCCTAAGGTGAAAATCTGAAGCGGGCAAGATGTAGTTTAAACCATTTCAATCGCAACAGGCGGCGGAAGTTGAGGCAAACTTTGCCAAGAATAAAGTTGTGTTACATTGATCCGAGATTGGTAGAGGCGACCAGTCCAAATATTTAGCATCTACCAATCTCACTGAGATTACATAAGCAGGTGATAGTGGTATATTGCTACATAGAAAGGGAAAGTTGATGATTGCAAAGTTAAAGTCACCACGCTTTTCATAATTATAATGAATGTAGTTCTCAGTCTGCCATTAGAGTCAATGTTAAGTAAAATATCCAAATATGAAGCAGATCTGTCAGATGATGTGGTGTCCTATATTTCGAGTTCGTCAAATGTTTTTGATCGCGGTATCAGAGAAAAAATTGGACGTCTTAACTTTTTAATCAATGCGCTACGAACACGCGCATACTATTTTCTTTGATACCGCGATAAAAAAAAAATCATAAGATTCATTTTAAATCGAAATTGGAAAAATAAAATTTTAGTTCAAATCGTGTCCATGCCTCTTAAATGAATCACTTTAACGGAAAAGACTTTTAAAAAATCTTGCATAATTTTGGCATGTCCAACCATGCAAATTAATATAATGTTTTTATGTTGCGGTCATCCCTTCTACTGTCCATTGTGAATTGTTTGTTTCGTTTATTATCAGACAAGTCCAATATTGAAAACACTGGGAAGCTGTAGGTAGTGAGTGGCTTTTTAAAATCCCACCGGGATAGGTCATGATGTCACAGTGAATGTTGGCATCTGTGGATAGATCATGTTGATAATACAGTGAATGTTGGCATCTGTGATGCAGTAGTTTCCTGCGCAAGTTGAGTTAGAGATGTGTTTATAAATTCGTCAATTCATAATAATGCACAAGTTTTGTAAATGCTGCAATATTGAGGTGCCAGTATTTAAAAAATACACATTCTTTGATTTGACTACGGATTACTCCGTTTACCTGATCAAGACTATGGGCTCACGGCGGGTGTGATCGGTCAACAGGGGATTCCTCCTAGACACCTGATCCATGCACCTCTGGTGTGTCCTGGGATCCGTGTTTGCCCAACTCTTGTTTTTGTATTCGAGATTGATCACTGTTCGTTATCTTTGCCTTTACGTTCTTCTTTTTCCGAAACATAATTTGAAAGAAAACAGGAATATGGAAGTCATGGTTCTATCACTGCTATGTCATTTTCAATGCTTACCTAATGGCTTTCTACGTAACACGCGATAGCCCTAAGTTTTAATGTTGCACCTTCAGAGTAGCTTCATAAATGTATCACATAGATATCCTAATGTGCATAAGCGAGACAAATCTTGATTGTGCTGTTTGATTCAAATCTCTAATCATAATAAGTATACGAGACATTTTTGAAATGAAATGTGTTTTTTTTTATCAGCAACCACTAGAGGGATCCGTCATTGTGACTGCAACATATGCGGAAATTGCTTCCAATTTACCAAGGACAGAAATGTTGGTAAAAAGCAAAGGGAGGACAAAAAAGTACAGAGAACAAGCCGGAAGACCAAGAAGCATATCAGTTTCCTTGAACAATTGCCTGTAAACAACAAAAAGTGGAGAAAATTATAGCTTTGATAGTTTAGACATTGTCATAGTACATTTTATGATTGATAACTACATATTATTGCATAAATGAATGTGAAATAAATTTAAAATATGACTTACCAACTTTTGCATACCTGGTATGTCAAAGCTTTTGCATGAATATCGTATATCTTTTATATTTCTAGGGTCGGGTTCAGCAAGATGATTTTCATATGGTAACGCTCTTTTTTATTTAACATGATGATGATGATGAAAAAAACCACTATTGTCCTTGTTGGGGCTTAGTAAGAAGTATTATTATCCTTAGAATAATTACAGTCACTTTCTTTGTCCAGGCTGGTCACGTGAAGGAGATAATTCGTGATGTCTCCCTCACGCGCGGGTACAACTGTGTTGTCTCCCTGTAGATGATAATGGCGCCAGAAACACGTTGCGAAATTGTACGTTTGACGTTAAGTTTTGCCTCATTTTATTATGACGTCACAATCGAAAGCTTTTCCGGCTCGTTTTTGTAGAAAAACTTGTTACGATCTTGATGACTTTTACATAAAAAATCAAGTCAAGAAATGTTTTCAAGATAATTAAAAAAAAAAATACTTTTTAGATTCTCAGGATAATAAAACTATTATGGACTGTTTAGCAAGGGAGAAATCACAAATTATCAGGTCTTAGTAGGGTTATCACCCTCGGGCGCATAGGCGCCCTCGGGTGATAACCCTACTTCGACCTGATTAATTTGATGTCTCCCCGCTAAACAGTCCATAATTGTATAGTAAAATAGAACATTTTTTGTCATATAAGACAATAATCAGTTGAGTTTGGCCCGTCATGCAAGGCCGGTGAATGAGGCCTGATGTTGGACGAGGGTATACACAACCAATGTACGTGTAGGCCCAACAAGTAAACAACGTTGAGTCACAAACTTGGTTCAACGTAGCGCCAACGCGTGGGCCGAACGTAGGGATGAACATGGGATCGAGTAGCAACGTAGACTGAAAATGTAAGCCCAACTTCAGTTAACAACCTTTGTTGGGCCAGGATACGCACACTATCTAGAACTATTATGCGTGTGGAGGGGTGTGCGGTGAATGAGCGCATGCGTAACGAGAATGGGATGTACAAAGAATTTGCTACTATTGGCATATGTGCCAAATTGTTTATAACAATACAATGTGCTAAATACAAATTGTCAGCCAAATGGTATACAGGCAATTGACAGAGAATTATTGCATATGCGTATTGTTGTACATGAGTATCAACAATGTTAATATTTCAATGAATCTCAATTTTTCAGATGATTCGTATGATGGTAACTGTGGTGATATTTTACGCCCTCTGCTGGCTACCGTTCCACGTGATCACATTGGCGGGAGACCAGAATCCCGAAATTTACAACCAGAGCTTCATGCCTGTCCTCTGGGTTTTCTTCCATTGGTTGTCCATGAGCAATAGCTGTTACAACCCCATCATATACATCTGGATGAGCCCTAAATTCAGAGCGGGGCTGCATTTAGCATTCCACAAATGTTGTCGACGAAAACATTCCAAATGTGAATCTGATGAACAGATTGATGAAATTGGTAGAAATAATGGGGTTGTGTTGCGTGTTGAAATGCAATCGATGCAAAACATGAATAAAAAATCCAAAGAATGTAGGTATTTGTCGCACAAAGAACAGTTATTGTCAGAAAATTACGATATACATGGTAAAATACACAGCGACACGTGAGAAAAAAATGCATGTGCTGGTGAAAGATTGCTTGTGTTTGAGTGCATTTGGGGAGAATAAATCTTGATTAAAGTTGTAAAAATGACAATATGGCCAATATTCTATTGTATTTTCTATCGACTGTTAATTAATTCCAGTGGTTCACTGAGCTGTCGTTGTGTTATTTGCTATTATTTTCCCTGAGGCACTTTATCATGGAATCATAAATAAGATTGAATTCCTCCTACAAATCAAAAGATCTGAAAGATGTCTATGAACACTGGTGAACTCGGTGTAAATTAAGGCCCAGGGAATTCTGCATTTTATGTTAGTCACATGTGCTTTCGTATTGAACACCTCAATACCCATCTTATGGTCTTTGGGGCTTTATTTTTCTATAAAATATAATTTCAAATCCAGCTTAAAAACACTTAGTTGCTTAGTTGCGGTGAGTTGTCTGATTCAATATCGCGAACAAACGCGTGTTCTCGCGACATAAAAGGAGGGTCTATGACTTACTTTTTCAGCATCATTTAATTTTTATGTTTAAAAGTGCATTACTAGCGCCGATTCTCTTCAATTGGTAAAACACCTTTAGAAGAATGAAGGTGATATTTTCGATCACTTATACTGACCACAATTCAAGTCTAAATGGACATTATTTTGATTGTTGTAATATAAATTAAATGAAAGAAATAAATCTTATATATTTTTTTCAGGTGAGTGAGGTTAATACCGAGATTTTAGAAGTAAAATTTTATCAATGGCAGTTTTACTACTACATCTCCGGTTGAATACCTGCATCACCGAAAAATGCAGATTATTTTTATATAAAACCAGATTTCGTTGAGGTGTCTCTGGTGTGTCCAGGAGTCCATGTTTACTTTATTCTGTATGGAATTGATGAGAGAATCATTGTTCGTTGTCTTTTCTTTTTACAGCATACCCTGGTGTGGTGGAGATAGAGGTAATGACAAGCTTTCAACATGAAAAGGCGAAGATAACGAACGGTGATAAGTGTCGTAAGTCTTTAAAAACAGAATACAAAACAAGAGTTGGGCAACACGGAACCGCTCGATATTCATCAGAGGTGGTATAGGTGCTAGGAGGAGTAAAGCATCCTCTGTCGACCGGTCACACCCGCCGTGGGCCCTGTTGTCTTGACAGGTAAACGGAGCAGCCGTTGTCAAAACCAGGTTATAAAGAACGGTTTAAAATAGGCCGGTTTCGGAGATACGAGTGGAACTTGAATGCCCGAGGTGTACTGAGTGGACCTACCGTCAGTGGGGAAGATAGATTAAATGTATTAAAAGCAGATTCCTTTAAATATTAAATGTAGGAAATACAAAAATATTTAGCGAGAAATGTTTAACTAAAGTGAAAACATAAATTTGCGAGTAATATCCTGGATATGATATCTACGACCAACGATATGACGTGATATAAAAAGAATTCCATGTAGGCTATTTAATTATTCTCTAGAATCGCATCACTTAGTTAGTTTGGGTACCAATCAATTTCGGGTGTTGTAACAGTGTTTGAAAGACGTGCTGAGTACATTCACACATGCAGTGATGGATATTCGTCCCACTCCCGCATGTAAACAAATTCTTTCGTGCCTTACTATGCACGAGAATTCCCCCAAAGGGAAATAAATCGTACGTATCTCGAAACCGGCGTATTGCTATGAAACACGTCAGACAACATTTTACCTAATGGCTGGTCATACCGGCAAACTAAATCGTTTTAACAACCATAGAATTTGCAAAATGTGGCCTTTAAACGTGACTGTTGATACTCCTCGAAAAACATTTTGCTTGTAAGTTGCGTGCCTTGATTAAAAAAACCTGATCATACGCTGAACAAGCTCTTAGAGACATACCTAAACACCATCTGCAGGCTTTGATGGAATATTGCTACATAAATCAATGGAGAAGCTGAAAACGTCCCATATGTCACAAAGTTGATTTGTTATAAGTGGGATGGCAATGATAGAGGTAATGCCCCTTTTTTCGCATACCCTGGTGTGGTGGCGTTAGTGGAATGGTATAGAGACAACGTTTCCTTTTCAGCATACCCTTGTATTTTGGAGATATATTGAGATGTATTTGATTAATGTTCTTATTACGCAGCATCTCTTAGATTAGTACTTTCACCCTGCAAGCAAGAGCATTTCGATTCAAATGAAAACTCGTGGCGTCGTTGAAAGGAGACTTTTAAATCTGCTTTAAATGACCATATGCATGTTTGTGTCACTTGTACAAGTGAATTATCGGTTTCAAACATGGGATTTGGCAGTGCATTTTTCAGATCTTCAAATTTGTTTATGTTTCAGATTTCCAACATATTGGTATGAGTGTCACTGAAGAGACATAATTTGTTGAAATACGCATAATGACTAAATCCATATCACGAGGTATTTTCAATACTTCCATATTGGGTGCCTGATTTTAAGTCATGTACACGAAGCTGATGAATGGTTTGAATAAATCGTTCGGGTGGTTTTTTCTCTCTGCTTTTCAGCTTACAATCAGATCCGTCTTACTAGGCTTTATATATAAAATGGCGAAGTAACAAAGTATCAACTTAAAAACAAAGTCGGAGTGACCATTATTAAGATATGGTATTACTCCTAGTGTGCGCAGTCTTGATACCCAAAGAGAATCTACCTATAATGTGAAATTCATGGTACTTGAATGCTTTGGTGCTCATGTAGAATTTCTTCATTGTACTAAATTAGTGCTTTCTTTTGATTGTTTGTTTGTATTTACGTCCCTTAGACGAATTTCTCAATCATTTTGACACGTCCCCAGCTGTCGTTGAACCGCCATGCACTTTAGACCTACAGGTATGCTTAGCGCTCAGAGCCTGTTTCATCAAAGGTCGTAGACTTACGCCCTAATTTAAGGCTAGTCAGTGGGCTTACGTCAATATTTAGTCGGGCGTATTTTCTGACCAGGTGTGAAATTTGGGCTTAACTTAAGGCCGGTGTAATGTTACGCTCTTTGATGAAACATAAATTGGTCTTAGATTTTGTGTTAGTAAGGGACTTACGCCTGGCGTAAAGTTACGCTGGGCGTACGACCTTTGATGAAACAGGCTCCAGGGCCGTAGCAGTGAAGGTTCTTTAATGTGCTCACACCAGCTGCAACCACTACCTATGTCTTCTACGTCTTAGTTTGGACGCGACAATAGAACAAGCAGGACTCGAACTCAGAACCTCCCGGTCACGAACGCTCTACCGCACCTCATTTAAATCTCTCTTCATATGACGTTCTTAACACGTTTGGGTGTTTTGTTTATATACCACCGGGTATCTACCTAAACGTATTACATATATAAAGTAATTCCAGTCATGTTCATACTTGATAACGAAAACATGAGGGAATTATTTCACTTCTGAGGTAGACCAAGCATTAAGAACATGCACTATGTTTTACCTCTACATACTTGTTTGTTCGTATAACCAGCAGCATTTCCCCAATAATTTTGGTTCAAGAAATCGCCCCATGTTAATACTACCACACCGTGAAAAAATGCGTTTAATACAAAGTTCTTTTGATCTTTTAGCGCGTATTGCGGTAAGGATCGAATTATATATCATCCCTGCGTGGAAAGTAAAAGCCATCTGATGATATTTAAATAAAACGTGTGCTACGAAGTACTGACAATACCGCAAAATATTTGAACAGTTCCGGTGCACACCTTGAGAAATTTAGGGGCTTTTATGAATATTTACATGTATATGTTTGTGATTGATGAAGTTGAACTCCATTTCTAAATTTTCTGGAACACAGATTTCAATATCAAACTGGGTTTTATAATGAGATTAAAGATCCTGATGGTCGGTATTGATTGATTATTTCTTGTTTTACGTCCCACTCGAGAATTATTTTAATATTTTACTCAAATGGAGACGTCACCATTAAGAGCGGCAAAATTTAGGCCAATGCTCGGCACTCAGGGGCCCGTTTCACAAAAAGGTGTAAATTCAGGGCGTAACTTAGGCCGACTAACTAAGTTACGCCAAAATCTAGACCGGCCTAAATCGCGTTTCACGAAAGAGCGTATCGCTGGGCGTAAATTCGCGAGTCCAGACTTTGGCATGCGCAATACCTATATGATTTTTGGGTTCTGAGACTATTTTAAAACAACGAGGTGGATAAATAGTGGTTTTAAGAAAAAATTTGCCGAGAAATAAACGAAATATACTTCCAAATGTAATGTATTTGATAAATAAGCCCACAACTCTTGGTTATTTAAGCAAATGCATATATTATAAGGGACATATTTATTAAGAAACTCACATTTTTAATTGCATTAATATTAACAAATGACAATTCACCGCAAAGAATAGCTGCAATAATGTAGCCCTCTCCCTTTCTTTTTTTTTGGGGGGGGGGAGGATAAATCGGACAGGGCTACATTATTGCAGCTACGCAAGGAAG
>CAJDSM010001041.1:77-14344 GCA_903981925.1 Ostrea lurida | reverse complement strand
ATAAGCGCCGAGCATAGGGCCTAGGCAGTAAATTTTGCACCGAGTCCTTCACCGACCGCATCTTAATTTACAAGTCAAGGCTTTGAAGTTATGAATAACTTTGTATTTTAATACAAAACATTTCATTTCCCTTTATAAGATGGAACAAAATTCGTTTAAAAAATCACAATTCGCATGCATGACGATACAGGGCCATGGTAACTCGCATACAGGTTTGACACAACTCTGAGCGAATAATGTGTATAAGTATATAACTCTATATACTATAATACACTTTATTCGCTCCAATTGGTACAAACCCTGTGATCTCAGATGAGCGATGTCGCCCATGGTCCTTTCTTGCTATGTCAGAACCTCCCCCCCCCCCCCTAGCTTTTCCATAAAAAAAAAAAAAAACCAATCTAAATACTGATTAAAATCCAGTTTGTACATAGCTCTCCCAACATGCTACATTTCCCCAGTATTAAATATTATGGAAAGGAAATTAAAAAAAAAAAAAAAAATCACAAACACCACAAACGCTTCGAGTTAGATCCACCAGCGTATCGTGTACATTTGACCTTTAGCGTTACATCCATCGCGTCATCGATGTAGCTCCTTAGCATATTGTTTATATAAGCACATTTCACAATCAAAAACAATTTATTATCAAGCATCGATTAAAAACAATGTTCAAATGATGGAAATTCATCTTGTGCCATTTTCTTTCTTCCTGTAAAAACAACCACTCATCTTGCGCACTCGAATACAAGGCCACCGCCATTTTGAATATAACTACGCCGAATCATTGCTTCAATAGCGTCACCCCTCTAGTGATCATTGCTATTTAGGCATGATCATTATGTTTTTTGTTACGAATATTTCGAAGATTTTATGCACGTATGGTCAACTATGAATCTTGGAGGCTGAATCACGGTGTCTTTTATCGGGAGTAATACTCCTTTTCACTGATACGGCATGTACTAGGACTTCTATCGGGCTGTGAAATCGATTGTATTGTGTTGAAAGACGAGTGTGTCGGGTCGGTGCAGCCGACTCTGTCGGTGGATTCCCGAATATTGAGGATTTTCCCTGCGTTTGACCACCTTTCTAGGGTATTGCTGAGTGCGCGGTGGTGGCGGAGTTATTGTTTATGTTTATATTCAGCGCGTTGTGCAGAAATCATCGATATTTATCAATGTATTGACGAAAAATGGCAAAAATATTAAACAAAGACCCGTTCACTTATCAACAAGAGAAAGATGAATTTTTGTCAACTCTCAAACAATTTCATCGCAATAGAGGGTGAGTTTACACGTCGAGAATGCTTTCAAATCTTTTGTAGACGTAAACAGTGTCGTATTATCGTATATTTGATTGCATTTTACTGTTTTTGTAGGACTCCCATAGGAAAAAATCCTGTTGTTGGTGGAAAAGAGGTCGACTTGTATTTGTTGTATCGACAAGTGATCAAGTTAGGTGGATGGCGAAAGGTAAATTTCGCGTTTGAATTTACCTCCGTTTAGTCATTAGTATATCAATTGCAACCACGCGCGTCTATAGTTAGTGTATTAGTAGATATTATTATCTAAATATAGCAGGCTGAGGAATCGCATGGAGTTCAATTTATGAGGCAAAGCAAAATGGCTACCATACAAATATCGGGCTGAAGGGGAGGGGCTATTATTTTGCCGACATGTCAATTTTGGTAGCATGGAATATTTTCAGATGATTCTTCAGTATTGTTGATACCCTGATTTATTTTCATTTTATCATATTATAAATATATATTATATATTTATTTTATTATTGTTATATAACAACGCTAGACATTATTGCATGTAATTTGTAAACAAAGAATTTTGAAGCAATGCATATTTAGAGGTTGCTTTGCAAGTGTGCAATAAAGAGTGTGGCTCATTTGGAGTCATTAATGTATAATGTTGTGCCCATTTCAGCAGCTTTGGTAATCTGACCATTAAATATTGAATTTCATGACACTGTAATAATGATGTCGCTTGAATTACCAATGATCATTAGCGGTACCTGTACTTGTTAAGTTGTTATACTTTGGTACAGTCACTAACAGTTTGATTGGCACTTGAGATAACACTAACCCCACCCACCCCCCCACCCACCCCCCCCCCCCCCAACACACGCACGAATTAGTGATGTAGTTGGTTCAGGGGTACATCTAAGATATTACGTGTCTCTGTGTATTGAAACTATTTTGTTGCTATGGTTCTTGGCCTTAAATTCAAGGGAAATCAAATTGCCTCTTTGGTAATTCATTGTTTTGTACTTTTAGCTCACCTGAACGAAGGTTCAAGTGAGGCTATTCTGATCACCTTTTGTCGCGTTCTGTCCGTCCGTCTGTCTGTTAACTTTTCAACATTTTTACTTCTTCTCAAGAACACTGGGCAAATTCAACAACTGGTAACATCATCATCCTTGGGTAAAGGGGCTTCAATTTTGTTCAAATGAAGGACCAGGCCCTCATCAAAAGGGGAGATAATCACGAAAATGCAAAAATGGGTGGTGTCATTTTAAAAAATCTTCTCTCAAGAACCACTGGGCCAGAAAAGCCTGCAATTTATATGGAAGCTTCCTGATATAGGTGGAGATTCAAGTTGTTCAATCATGACGACCCGGGGGTACGATGGGCACAATAGGCGGATCAAAGTTTGACATGTGATTATAGAGGAAATCTTTTTCTCAAGAACACTGGGACAGGAAAGCTGAAATTTATATGGAAGTTCCTGTTATAGAGGAGATTGAAGTTTGTAACAAAATCATGACCCCCGGGGTAGATGGGGCACAATAGGGGATCAAGTTTTACATATGATTATATAGGGAAAATCTTTAAAATTCTTCTTCTCAAAGACACTGGGCCAGGAAAGCTGAAATTTATATGGAAGCTTCTTGATAAAGAGGAGATTTAAGTTTGTTCAATCATGACCCCCGGGGGTACGATGGGGCCCAACATAGGGGATCAAATTTTACATATGATTATTAGGAAAAATTTTTAAAAAATTTCTCAAGAACCACTAGGCCAGGAAGCTGAAACTTGTATGGAAGCTTCTTGATATAGAGGAGATTGAAGTTTTGTTCAAATCATGACCCCCGGGGTACGATGGGCCACAATAGGGGATCAAAGTTTTACATATGATTTATATAGAGAAAATCTTTAAAAATCTTCTTCTCATGAAGCACTGGGCCAGGAAGGCTGAAATTTATATGGGAGCTTCCTGATATAGAGGAGATTCAAGTTTGTTCAAATCATGACCCCGGGGTATGATGGGGTCACAATAGGATCAAAGTTTTACATGCAGATATATAAGGGAAAATCTTTAAAAATCTCCTCAATAACCACTGGACCAGGAAGCTGAAATTTTATATGAATCTTCCTGATATAGTGGATATTCAAGTTTGTTCAAATCAGTACCTCGGGGGTATGATGAGGCCCCAATAGGAGATCAAAGTTTTACGTGCAGATATATAGAGAATTTTTAAAAAATCTTTTTTATTGACCAGAAGAGTGATATTTACCTGAAAGCTTCCTGATATAGAGTAGATTTCAGTTGGTTCAGATAATGCTCACACGACATAGGTTAGATTTAGTCCACAGTGGTAACATTCTAAATCCAAAAACTACTGCTCTTCTTTAGTGAAGCAGCTGTGGCTCAGGTGAGCGATGTGGCCCATGGGCCTCTTGTTTAGATCAAATGTAGAGAATTGTATCTTGAACATGTTTTTGTTGTTATTATAATATCGTATTGGGATTCCCTTGATGTGCTTGAAGCTATTTATAGATCTTGCCTAAATATAAACAGCAAATGGTAGCTATATCCCATAAAGGAAATTTGGGTGCACTAAAGTCATGTATGTATGGACAATAAGAGTTTCTGTTGCATTTCGAATCGTATCCCGAATACAGATTCAATTGTCATCACAACACATTACTATCAAGGCCAAAGCGTTCTAATTCATGGGGTGAAATGCATTTTGCATCATTGAATTATATGCATAAAAATTTACACCACCCCCCCCCCTCATCAACCATGAAAAAAAAAGGTTTCTGCATCAGAACATGTCAGATTGGACCTCCTCCCCTTGGGGGAGAGGGGGGGGGGGGGGATCTTTGCATTCTCAATGAATATTTTCGAATTGTCTGCCCAATTCCAAACATAATGAAAGTCCAAGGAATGGAAGTATTTATTGTGGTTTGTGAAATGGGAAAAGATGGTAATATACCCAGCAAGCATATAATAAATGGGGGCATTTCTTCTGAAACAAGCAATTTTAGTTAAATGAGTTTCAGAGAAGGTTGCATATATAAGTGTTGGCTCACTATTTAAGGTGTCCCCCCCCCCCCAAAAAAGTGTGTTTCCTAAGAAAATTTAGTTGATTCATACAACCAAGCGATAGTCGAGTACTCGTTGACATCCCTACCAATTACCCCATCGACTAAAATTTCTTCGACCAATTTTTTCGTAAGATCACAGTCCTTAATTTACTTGCACTTCATTTTTCAAATAAAGGAAGAAATCTACTTGTTCAGGCTTGATAATGAATTTTTTGGAAATTTTCAAACTAGCATCATGATCATCCATATGAAGCCAGAATCATCATTAAAAAGTCTTTTATTTGCCATCTTTAGCCAGGGTGTATTTTTCTATGGCATCCAGCCGAAATAGTGTATAATCCCAGAGATACGAAACAAAAATTGGATTTTTTTTTTCTTTTTTTTTCTGTTGTTTTGATGCTGTTATGAAATGTAAAATTCCCTTTGACCCCCCCCCCTCCCATTTGTTTATCCTTGGTATTCAAAGTCATTGTAAAGCTGCTAACTTAAATGAAGTGAAGGCATTCATGCTAATTCTCCTGACTGATGTCTGTCGCACTAGTTAGGCCAGCACTGTCATAGCATCATGGGGTTAATTACAATCTATTTCAGTTTTACCAGCAATATTACAGTAATCAGCTGAAACTTAGTATTAAGACCAACATAAGCTTTTGGCGTTCATTTTTTTTCTCATTCAAGAGAACTTGATATATGCATGTAGTACGTATTGATCCATCATATGGTTCATAATCTTGTTTTAATAAACAACTTCTAATATAGTAATGGTGCTGATTTACTCTTGTCCTGAATAATAACAGTCGATAATTGATTAGTGATCTGACATTGTAAGTGCAATGATAAGAATAATCTATTGTTCTTTTAGACGGAAATTTTCCTCATTCATGAAGGATTTTTTTTCCCACTAATTAAGAGCTCGCCTTGATTCACGTTTTTTTGAAAAGGCTCTGCGTTCGTTTTGTCAACTCCAGTTTCGTATGTTGGATAACTGGCATGGTGAAAGTGATATAAATCTGTAGAATGAACAGTTAAAGTATAATTGAGGGAGTTTGGCGAGATTCCATCCAGTTCCCCCCAGCAAGGACTATTTCCTCAGGCTAATGCCTCAGGGGAAATATTTCTTAAGTCCTTGATTCAGGGAATTGGAATCTTGCTAAATGGTCCTCAATGATATATTTATGGGTGCAATGATGCACTTTCCCCACAATACGATACCGACCTGATGATATGATCTACATATCATGATACTTTTATTTTAAGATGCTGTGCAGTGGCGGATCCAGGAATTTTTAGAACCAGGGGGCGCGGTATAATTCTTGGGGTCTTGGAATTGTTTTGATGCCCCATGTTTTTGTAGTTAGAGTAGAGAATTAAATACATATATTGTATACATTGCATGTTGACTACAATTAAAGTATATATATGCGTAATATACTGACAAAATTTACAAAAACAGCCCCCCAAAAAATTTCAAACGGGAGGGGGCGCGCCTGGTGCACCGGCCCTGGATCCGCCTTTGCTATGAACCGTGATGATTATGAAACGGGATGTAAATAAAGATGGTCACCTATACATACGTGCACTAGATGAACGTACATGTGGTGTATACAGGCCATGCACTCTTATACAGCTACACACAGTCAGCACTGTGTGCTATAAATAGTGCTGGATTTCCCCCTTTTAATCAATGCAGTATTGGTTGACTGAATTCATCAGTGTGTCAACAGACTTATCTCTCAGGTAAAGTTTGGTGTGACCTACATATAAGTGCAAGACTGACATGAGGTCAGTGTAGTGATATAGTAACAGCATGCTGTGAGGGATCTATGGATTCAGTGCTTTGGTAAAGTACATTGAATGGATCCTGGCCAGAGGCTGACCGAGGTGGTCATTGGTCTACGCTTTTGTTATGTTGTCCGGCATGGTCCACTTCTGGGATAAGGAATTTGTGACATTCGTTAATTTATCCATTCTTCTTGTGTTTTGATACATGTGCATAATAATGTACATGTATGTTATACAAAATTTTCATTTTCTTTTCTTTTTATGTAACGTTCTATTGATTAGAACAATAGAAAATTTGTCGATTGTTGTTATCAAATTAATTACAAAAAATGTTCCTGATCATAGGATGAATGGAGATCGAGATTATTGATGAGAATAAATCAGCCACAATTACTCTAATTAAAAGCTTAAAAGCAAATTTTATCTGAGCTTGTGCATTGTAGACTTAGCTGTGAAAAATGGCCCAATAATCTACCTCGAGATTGGCAAATGGAAGGTCGAGTCCAAAGCTTAAAGAGAAATAATATTAATTTAAAAAATAAAATAAAAAATCTACATTGGCTGACATTTTGTAGGTCCAAGGAGAAATTTATTTTCATTGTGTTATTAATTTGAGACTTTATTATCCCCAGTTTATCTGGATTAGTAATTAATTGCGGGAAATAAAAAAATATCATAGATTTAATATAATATTCCATCAGTTTCTCTTTACTACCTGTTCATGTGCAATCAAAATACTGTAGTCTTCTGTATGGGTAACTTTTTGTTTGTGTATAACACAGACATTTATTTAAAGAGCAAAATAAAGGAAACAATAAAGCTGGTCTCTCTCCTTGATTCACAATCCATGATATATCTGTTCCAACAGATAAAATGTGAAGCACAAAAATGAAACAGCTGTCTTTCTGTCTGTTGATGCTGTTAAATCTGTTCCTCCAACAGGGATTACAATCACTACCACATGGGCTGTATATGCCTAAAGCTCTGTGACTTTGTAGTGGGCTGAATGTTATCAAGGCACAAAACTCCCCTTCTGTCATGGAAGGAATTAAATCCTTTTGTGGAGAAGTGTCAGTGTTAAATACAGACATTTTTATTGATAGCCGTTATTGGATTTATCCCCCCTCTTTTTTTTTTCTCTTTAAATACCTCTATTGTCAATGTTATTCCCTCACGAAGCTATGTAAGAGAAAGAGGATAAAAATGAGTGTGAAACAGGCTGGAGGTAAATAACTATTTCATTTCGAAAAGAACCAGTTTATTTTCTCACTGAATGACATTTCTTGAGGCAAATCATCAAGCTGAAATATCATACTTCTGTTGCTGTTCGGTCATTGTATTTTCTGAAGCTATCTAGGAGAATAAGTGAAACAGGTTGGAGGTAAATAACTACTTCATTTCGAAAAGAACCAGTTTATTTTCTCACTGAATGACATTTCTTGAGGTAAATCATCAAGCTGAAATATCATACTTCTGTTGCTGTTCGGTCATTGTATTTTCTGAAGCTATCTAGGAGAATAAGTGAATCAGGTTGGAGGTAAATAACTATTTCATTTCAAAAAGAACCAGTTTATTTATTTTCTCACTGAATGACATTTCTTGAGGTAAATCATCAAGCTGAAATATGATACTTCTATCGGTGTTCTTTCATTGTATCTGTTGGAGAGCTCAACGTTCAGTAGCTGTAAGTGGTAATTTAAATTTTGGTGTGTTAACCAAGTTAAATAGATTTGACGAACATTTTAATATTTAATGTATGATGGGATGGCAACTATGATTTCTATATACAACAATGTTTTATTTCCACCTGATTTTATCTCCAAATGCCCCGACACAAAGACTAGAGAGTTAATTTATTAATGCTAATAGTTAGCTTCCAGTATGGATAAAATTATATTATGTGAAGCTGTGGGCTATATATCAGTACTAAATATTCTAGCTTAGATCACGATGAGCTGTATCTAGGTGTATAATTTCAGATTACCCACGCGTGAGGATATAATTTCTGATTACTACCATCATTTCAGGTGTAACGTGACTATTGGTACTGGTGCAATGTGGGTTGGTTGCTGTGCAAAATTTAATAACTGTTGAATTTCAATTATTTAAAAGTAAAACTATTTGAAGAAAAACCCAACCAATGTTTGCATTTACCATCATGCACAGAGCTCTTCACTCGCTCTCGCTCTCTCTCTCTCTCTCTCTCTCTCTCTGCTCCTCTCTCTCCTCTCTCTCTCTCTCTCTCTCTCATCTCTCTTGTGTATTTAGTTGACTCTGAGCATGCTAATAAATAGTTCACCTAAGTAGTGAAAAGGGAAGTGTAGTATCTATATACGCGTATTCGTCCTATGAGCGCCTGCTCTTATGAGCGCCCCGCGGGACCTTCCCAATCCTCCAAGAATAAGGGCCCCCTCCTCCTTCAGTAAAACTTGCGTTGCAGCAGAGCTTTTAATTTTCTTGCAATCTTGTACTGCCATTCAATTTCATAATACATGGTATCCAGTCCACGATGTTGGCATCATTGGATGCAGTTAAAAATGTATGTTTCATATAGATTTATGGTTTACATAAGTTTTTACACAATACACGTTTCACAAGAGACGAACCTAATAACCGCCCCCTTTTTTCTAATTTTCTAAGCGCTCCGGGCGCTCAATAGACGAATCGGTTATAGTATAGTACAAAGATTACCTGTGTTGTGTATTTGTGTGACATAGGAAGTGACCAGATAGGGATATATACATGTAAATATGGAATTTCATTGAGTGTTGCTTATTGAAGAAATATTATAAGGACCTATTAAAAATGATAGGAGAGAATTGATGAGGGTATTGACATTTTATTTTCACAGGAAACCATCAAATCTGTTCAGAAGAAATATGCAACTAAATTTAGAATTTCGTTAAGTTTGTACTTTTGTTCTTTTATTAGATAAATGACGAGCAGATATGGGAAAACTTTTTGTCTGACTTCAAGATTCCTGGAGGATGCAGTAATGGCACCCAGGCGCTGAAGTTTATTTATGTCAGGTAAGAATGTCGCTGAAAAAAAAAAATGTCGAGGAAAGAAAGGTTTACTGTACTGGAGCACATTTGTGTACGTGTGAGGATATCCTCATATTATTTAGCAAGGGAAGGGGAGAGGAATGACATTGTAATTGTTAGATAAACTGCATGCGGTACGAAATATTTAAATATTAGTGAAATAAAAAAAAAACATTGAAGTTCTGTTTTGTTATGATGCTTTCATTGCCTAGGTTAATAATCATTTTATGGTTGAATTCTTTTTTCCATTCCCACCAAAGGAATTTGAATGCTTTGATTTGATACAGGTGTCATGAGACAACAGGCACTAGACAGTCACTGAAGGCTTGTAGTCAGATATTATTTTTATTGTCCTTGTATTGATTTGTTCACCTCCATTTATTACCGTCCCTGATGGAGACACAATCCCCAGTAACATTCTCTCAGCTATGTCTTCCTTCCGGCACACAAGATTTTCTCGTGTTTCAAAATTCGTCATTTCCATTTTCTGTTGAAATTGATTTTTGAAGTCTGTTAAAAAGAGATAGCAATACGTGGTTGATAATTACTGAGTTTTTATGTGTTTTAATCAATAATCTGGAAACGTTGTTGGGGTTGCGTTATTTTCCATTATTTACAGAGGTTTATCCAGACAATGTAGCATTGTCA
Source organism: Ostrea lurida (assembly GCA_903981925.1). NCBI lineage: Eukaryota > Metazoa > Mollusca > Bivalvia > Ostreida > Ostreidae > Ostrea > Ostrea lurida. The sequence continues at coordinate 4,525 of CAJDSM010001041.1, read as the reverse complement.
AATGACATAAATTAGAAATTTTATTCCTGGCTGTAGTTTCTGTGCAAAAGATTTGTTTGAGGATTATCTTCTGAGTCCTGGTACAAGGAGATTTCGAAGATGTTTAAAATGTCACTTCTAATTGTTAATGGCACAGGTAATGGGAAAAAAAAAAGAAAAAATGTTGAAATCTTTGAAAAGAACAAAATTTATGATATTATGTTTTCATTTGCCTTTATTTTACAGTACAGATGATGTGTTCTTTGAGTATTATAGTGAAGTACATGTTATATATATTAAAGTGTTGTACAAGTACATTGATTGATTGAAATGCACGACACAATACATACAAATCTTTTTTTAATTTAAAAAAAAATTATAGTGTGGCAATTAGCATTCGGTAAAATGAAAGAAAAAAAAAAATCAACTTATACTTGACAACTTGTTATTTGGATCAGGTACCTTGATGCCTATGAGAAGGTGTATTTCCATGGAGCGGACCCCAACCATCGAGGTGATGAAGACGACTCGGAGGGTCCCTTACGTAAGAAGGCTTGTCTCCCCTTGTACGGCATTCCACACTCCTACAACTACGATCAACACAGAGTCTCGGGTATGTAGGATAGGATATATCAAATGTTTGAATTTTTATGATCGTCATTAGTTTGGTTTGGAAGAGGCTGTAGTCGACCTATTTGATAGGTAACTTGATATTGTCATTACCATTGATCGAATAAACTGCAAGGAATATGGAGAAAGTTCATGACGTTATTTCTGTACACTCTCATGTTGTTCACCATGCAGTGCTGCATAGATGTACAGTAAAACACATTATATAGCAAAGTGATGAGGATTTAATTTGTTGTAAACGAATTCGTTATNGTATTTCTGTACACTCTCATGTTGTTCACCAGTGCTGCATAGATGTACAGTAAAATACATTATATAGGAGAGTGATGGGGATTTAATTTGTTGTAAACGAATTCGTTATAGCCAAGAAGTTCGTGATATATATTTTTCTGACAATGAAATAGGGCTGCTCCTTTTACGATATAATACTTATTGCGATATTTGTGCCGCTGTTCAATATTTTCAATTCGATGCAATTTATAGAAGAAGCAAGTCGTAGTATTGAAGAAAAGATTGAATTAAGAAGTTTCACAGTCACAATTTTAAAAGATCAATGTTTTTGAAATGTTGAATGGTATGATACCGCTGGGCTCTGTTGTGAAAAAAACGTTCAAAATCATTTGCAAAGGCGCATGGCTGATGACAGCCTGGGTGATATTAGCTGTCATTTTGTCCCATTGCATGCAGGAAAATATGTACATGTCGAACCTGATATATTTAACAAAACCCTGTTTGTTAAAATTTAAGTATCCAACTAAAAACTCAGTCCATGGATTGAACATGGAATTGAGCGCAATATTTCACTGAATTACTGCAGCTCGAGAATTAAATCTCTTTGCTGTAAGCATGTTTATTTTGAAAATCATTTGCTGTACTATTTATGTATCAAATATTTCACGGATTATAAAGCGTAAACTGCAACCAAGTTAGATTTATCATATAACCTAGGTTAAAATTGCTTCATATTCCTAATTTCAGTATCCTTAATTTATCAACCTCGTGCATTGTGATCTTTATCTGCACCAATTGCATACAAGATTATTGCATAAGATTTTCGGTAATGCCAAATGTAAGAAATGAAATAGAATTATGTTTTGTTCTGGTGTATCTTAATATAGCCCCCCCCCCCCCCCCCCCCCCAATTTTAAAGTCTGTCAAAATGTCCATTTAAGAGCTTAGAGTTAATTGGTGGATAATAGATGTAATGTATCCAGAAACCTATGCTTCGATCTGTATGATTTAGAGTATTGAAAATATAGCACTGGGATGCATCAATAAATCTACACATTGAATGATTGCAGTGAATTGGTGCCCTGGTAGGTCTTTTCAGCCCTGAATGTTCCTCGTGTATAAATATGGCACTTATTACATAAAACTTTTAACATGTAACACACCTGCCTTTAGATTAGGTTCATGATGGTAGTATCATATTGGTGAGCTTGAAATGCGTGTATTATTGCAAATTTGAGTTTGAGTGATATATGTCAATATATGATGATTGTACTGATATGTTGAAAGGTGAAAAAGAGTACATCAGTTGTTGCTTGCACATTTTGACACATGTATGTTTTACTGAACAGTCAAAGAGACCATTTGACAAACAGTGATGTTTTGTTGACAGTTTATCATGTAATTTGATATCTTTGAATGGTAGCAAAAGGTCTTTGACATTAGTAGAGGGTTCTACCTGAATTCACTGAACAATGACATTTTACAGTTGTGACAGCTCAACCATCACTTTTATGGTGGCAATAGAAATTATTCGAACTTTCTCCTTTTGGAAATTGTACTATATTTTTGCCTAGTGCAACTCTTAAACAATCATGCGCTTCACTGTCATTGAGTGAAAGTGCTATGGGGGTGTATGATATGTACAATACAAGTGTTTTAATTGGATATGAATGAAACATAATAAAGAACTATATTAAGGGTGCCCCGTTTTGTAAGATGCGAGTCTCTACACACTTCCTGTTGCTATAAGTACAGAGCGATGAGACTTGTTTTGATCAAAAGATCATGGTGATTGGTGAATTTTTAGGTCAAGGTTGGACAATATAGATTTCATTGAAAACACAATACACTATTCATCTACTTGAATGAGAATGGTGAAATCTGATTTAGAAACAAGAATATTTCATTTAGTGATTTTATTACAGATCAAACCTTGGTGGGTGTACTGTACATGGAATTATATATGTGTACCATGGAATTATATGTACATGTGTACCCTTGTTTTTTGAACTGTTCACATGAGTTGTACAATTCTATAATGTCAATAAGGTTTTGATTAGTCATAAGTCTTGCATGTAATTGTTTTACCTTATGATCAATCAATTACAATTTTTTTCAATTAGAGATTAATAGCTTTCTCTTGTTAAATCTGATTTAGTGAGTTTGAGCACAAGTCCTGTATTCTTCAATCTTGAATTGTGATAGATGTGAATTTCACAATAGGAACACACTACAAATAGCCTACAATAGGACTTCAGTATTACTGTGTACAGAGCTAGGAACAACTTTAAGTACTTAGATTTTAACCTATAATTATTTGTGTTTATTGATGATGTTTGCTGAATATTTAATATGAGATGGACAAAAAATAGAAGTTAATGGCATGGCCTAAAATGTCCTGTTCATGATTTGAATTTGAATGCCAAGTTTCTAATCAGGATTGGCAAAATGTTCAGTGTAAAGGGAGAAAAGACGTGTTAAATCATAAAATATTTATATATCCTTTCTGTTTGCTCATATTGGACCTCAAGACACACACACTCTTCCTCCAATTGTATTGATGATAAACAGTTGTAATGAGTCTGCTGATAACTCATTTGTTGTTTGATATGGGAGTCTTGGATCAAGTGAAAAAAAATTAGCTGTGTCGTCAGGGCAGATGCATTCGTAAAAGGGTAAACATCCAATAAGATCTATAAGTTGATCGTGTATGTTCAATTAATTGAGTCCTCCCAAACGAGTTCATGGAGCCTTATTGTTTTTACGGTTTATTATTATCTATTATTACCAGTCTTCCCGTCTACAACAGGAAGATCCTTATAGTGTTTTGTATGATTTTATATTAAACGTCTCTCCGTCTACAAACGGAAAGACTTACTAGTTTTGTATGTTCTTACCAATAAATAGGCTATCCGTTTCAACGGAAGACCTTATAGTGATCTGTATAATTGTTTATTATGATTAAGTTTCCGTTTCAGAACGAAGACCTTAAAGTGATTGTACTGTTTTATTATATTATTACCTTTCAAGTTCCGTCATTGTCCGTCGAGTGACGACTTTCTAGAGATGTTCTCGGTAAGATATTCTGAGATTTACAGGATAGATATAAGACGATATAACCTCGATACATTTTTTTTTTCGATTTTAAAAAATTCACTTCCGGTCGAGAGATACCGCCGATTTCCGGTTTTTCATGTCCACCGTTCTGATGTCCCATTGAGCGTTGGCAAAAACTTCCGTAGGTCCAACACCGCCTTCAATCAGCCCCCCGGCCACCTTTCATCTGTTGCCGCCTTTTTCTCCAGTAAACGATTATATGCCAATAGCAGGCCCCCGCCCCCCCCACAAACCCACAAGACCAAACTAGTACAATTTCAGAGGGAAATGATTCAGATCATCACTTAGTACGCGTGCAGCACAATCGGGTACGGTGGTAACAAAGGTCGGGCAACTTTTCCGGTCTGTAACGGTTAAGTCTGAGTAATTACATAAGATAAAATAATCCGTAAATTTCAATACTGTTTATCTTTTCAAATACTGCCGACCCTATTATCCACTTTATTTATGCCTCTTTGTGAGTAATTAAAAAACTAGTCTTCTACTACTCT
>CAJDSM010001039.1:0-10856 GCA_903981925.1 Ostrea lurida | reverse complement strand
TAGCAAGCCCATCAAAAACGGTCCCACTAATAAATCTAGAGACACAGCGAGCCAATCAAGAACAGTCTCACAAATAAATCTGGGGACATAGCAAGCCAATCAAAAACGGTCTCACTATAAAATCCGGGAACATAGCAAGCCAATCAAGAACGGTCTCGCTATAAATCGGGGGCACATAGCAAGCCAAAATAAGGTTCCGAACGGTCTCGCTATAAACGTTTCGGTGTATATTTTATGCGAGGCCTAAAAGACGGTCCCACTAATAAATCCGGGGACACAGCGAGCCAATCAAGAACACTAATAAATCCTGGAGTATAACGAGCCAATCAAGAGGGTCCCACTAATAAACCCGAGAACATAGCGAGCCAATCAAGAATGTTTGAATGAAATCTTCCGTCAATATTGCCGTATCTGCGCACATTGTTTTGTCTTAACGTCGATTATACGGTTTTTAAAAGTTGTAACCCTTTGTGCGGTCTAATTCTGCAGCGGATCCCATGGTGATTTTAACATTTTTGGCTGGGATGAATAGACCTAGCATGACATCCAAACATTGGTCTCGTCGTAGCTGCACCAATGGTTCTGCAAGTGACGCTGTCATCTTGGGTACTCATTCATTGATCCTGTCTGTCGAGATCATTGCAAAAATTCGGCGCACTGAAACAGGGCCCGGGGGGGGGGGGAGGCACTTCTATATACTGATAGATAGGGACGTGCCGCTGGAAGAGTTAGCTTTTTTCCACTTCAGAAATATATGGACAAGGTATTAGAATCAGCCTGAAATATATGATAGGTATAATGTTTGCTCATTTAATTATATGAATAGCCTTCTAATTTATCCAGCTGCGAGCTTGATGAAACTCTGAAAAATCTTACACAAGTAAACATAGTTAATCCGGTTTTAAATAAGATATATGGCAGACCCAGTTGGTGGCATTGATAGAAAGAACTTTATGAACTACTTTGTCCATCCCTGTATTGCTTTAATCAGCAGCAGTTCCCATGAATTTCATATGGGGAAAAGTCACCATTTGAACAGAAAAAATTATATGAAAAGGTATACAATTCTCAAATCTAAATATATGAAAGGGTGTGGAGGTCTGCGATGTTACGCACGTCCCTGCCCATAAAAGTTACTAAAATTACAAAGTGCCCCCCCCCCCCCGGGTACAGGGGTGAACATTAAACCGTCTTGCTACCAACAGTATGACATTTCACTTCGGACACGACAAAGTCCAGGCTTTTGCTACCCTTTTCAACAAAGATTCAGAAAACAAATTAACTGTATCTGGTGGGATTCTTTTGCAGTATCTTTTAGTTTAAAAACAGGTTTTGTCGTGTCCGAAGTTAAATGTCGCACTGTTTCCTTTTGCTGACTTAATGCCTGTTCCAGCACACCGACAGCTTGATTTTGCATTCCGTTGAACACAGCGTCTATTAGTCATATTTTTCGTCTATGCTATTGACTTAATTTTCATCTATGATCACCAATTACATTGTACAACAATTCGGTTGTACTTTATCAGTACCTTTGAATAGCACCCGGAAAATTTCGTGCAAATAGCTACTCATGTTGTGTGAATTTTGAACGCGGGTACAAGTAATGAGTTTTTAAAAAACAAAACAAAAACAAACACAATTGAAGTCCGCAATAGATAAACAAAAATTGTTTGNAAAAAACCAAAAAAAACCAAACACAATTTAAGTCCGCAATAGATAAACAAAAATTGTTTGAAAAAAAATTGTTATGTGTTATCAAATTCCGTCAGTACATGCAAGCACCCCATACTCATCATGATAAGAATAATTAAAGTCAATGTCCCGGATGTAATATACTCTGTATATAAGTATCATATTCAGACCAGCAGCCACTCGCTATCTGATATACTTACGAGTTAATTTGATGCTTTCATACCATCTTTAGGTTAGTTACCGACATTGACGTCTTTACCGGGGGAATATCAGAATTACCGGAAGAGGGCAGTATTCTCGGCCCGTTATTTAACTGCCTGATCGGGAAACAGTTCCGCGACCTGCGGTTTGGAGACAGATACTGGTTTGAGAACCCAGGAGTCGGTGGTTTTACTCCAGGTAAAGAGTATCGATAATAAGGAATAATAAATACTCAAACGATGTAAATTTTGGCAACATTATTTGCAGATCTTATGAACATATGCCTGCTCGTGTTTTTACTATCAATTATGTTTTCATGTTCTATTTTTTTTTTCAATGACACGGTGTTTCCTGTGTCTCTGGCGTCTTAAAGAATCTCTTCACAATACATTCTACGCAACTCGGTCGTTTTAAACTTTCGTGGTCAAAAAGTACAGGCAGAAAAGGCACACAGGAAAGATGATCGATGAATTGAGATGAGAATGTACATGTAGTCGTGAAAGATAGTCGTTCATTTTACAGGGCAACTGCAGGCTATCCGAAGCGTAACCCTGGCGAGTGTTATTTGCAATGCGCTCGATATTGGTGAAATTCAGAAAGATGCCTTTGAAGTTCCACATAAGGGGTTCGCATAAATTTCAAGAAATTGTCATATTTTTAAGATAAGAAAATAAGTGAATTGTAAAAAATAAAACGAAATTTAGATGTCTTCCTTGCGGCACCAACGACACGAGTCTAACGATTAGAACAAAGTCATAATTTCACTCTCTCAAAATCANCATGTCTTCCTTGCGGCACCAACGACGAGTCTAACGATTTGTACAAAGTCATAATTTCACTCTCTCAAAATCAATCTTTTTATAGAATTAACCAAATGGAGAGATACAATAAGTTATATAGAAATAACTTCACTAAGGGTATTCCATAATTTTCATCTCATTTCAGAAACCCACTTGTTTCCTGCAAAAGTATTCCGAAATTGGATTTAACGGCATGGAAGAAATAAAACAACGATTCTGTTCATCTTTATAAATAAAAGTAGTGTATAGTCTATCTATTTTACAGTTATTTATGTGCAGTTCTGGAAATTGACAATATTCCTAATATGTTCTTTTATACTCCCAAACTTTGTATCGTGAATTTTCCCCTGTAACAAATGCAAAAGGTCCGAGAAATATAAAAGCTGGGGCTTAAGGTTATCCTGGGACCTGGATCATCCACGAAAACAGGAACTTTATTTTTATTCAGCTACGGTTCAGAAATATACGTTTTCCTAGGACTATGTACAGGTACGAATTCGGTCACTTCGTGGCATTTTACGAAACGGACTAGGCCTAAATGTTTTATGCTGACGAAGGGAGAGATGATAGGACATACGAGATCTATTTTGAAAATTATTTCCAGTCTTTATCTTGGTGTTGACGGATTATATCAACTGTTTTGAATATGCAGTTCAAGAAAACTACACATACGCGGAAGAGTGTTAACGTGTGTATTGCAATATTTGCTTACATGTGTACATTTCGGAATGTAAACGATTGATTTATATAAAAGAAACAGGGCGCACAAGGTAATACCAATCCCCCGCTTTTATAAAGGAACGACAACTGAAAATTAACGAAAGATAACCCAAGTTGTATGTGTTACAGTCAGTCACTAAAGTTATATCCTGACAAGAGAGTGTGTCTGACGACAAAGTATTCGAGGTATATGAGGTACCTGTTATTCAATCTTCGTGATATTAAATATAATTTTTATTCATTTGAATGGAGGAATGTAGATTTTTGTGACAACAGACCTACAAAGTGCACGTCCCGCTACTTCCCGAAATGATAGAATGCTCTGCTAATGACTTTTCTTTCGACATGCTCTGTATATTCTGATGTTCAACAGTTATCACAGGCGTGTTGCTGGAGCACAGTATTTAAACATTTGCTCAATTTACGTTTTGTTTTGCCCTTTAGCTGCTTTTTACACAAAACACAACCACACGACTTGGGGACTGACATTCTTGTTTTGGTTTATTCTGGCCGTATTTTCGACTTGCATGTGCTTCGTGTGAAAAAAAATCTACAAAAACATTGACCGTCGCCTTTATAATATGAATGTTATTCATTGTTAAATAAAATAAAATTTAAAAAGGATTTTGCAGGATTCGAACACACTCCTCAGATCAGTACAACACAAAAAACATACACGCTAACTACTTCGCTACCGTGATTTACAACTTTTAGAGGTTTAAAATTGACTCCATTAAAGAAAAGTAAATGCCTAAAGTTTTTCTTTAAAAAGTGTGTTTTTTTGTATAGAATGGGCCCGGGGGGACCTCTTCCTATATATTGCTATACACAGACGTGCCGCTGGTATGGGTCGCTTTTTTTGACAAGTCAAATATATCAATGGGGTGCCATTTTCATCATCTGTTATATCAAAAGTATTGGGTAGACAATTTTTAATATATTTGCTGGAGTTCATCCTCTAATAAGTTGGTTAATCATAAAATAGCATAAAATATTTAGGACATTTTTTCCCAGAAATATACTAAAACCCGGGTATAATTACAGATATCACTTACTTGATGGCGATAACTATACATGAACTAGGTCACAATTTCCGGTATAAACATATATGATTGGGTCAGAATTTCACGGAAATATATTGAATGGGTATGGTTTCAAAATATCTGAATATATTTATGGGGGGTGGTTTAAAAATCAGCGGGAGTCTGTCAACGCAAAAGTCATAGGTTGAGACCCCCCCGGGAGAATGGTCCAGTCCCCATTTTTTTAAAAACATGAAATGATATACGATGTTATGCTAACATTTAGACCTTTTATTCAGAAATGGAGACTTGACCACTCATATTCAAAACTCAATGTTTAATGGCTATTTTACACCTATTTTCATCAAAACTGCGTATGAGCCATGTTTAACACCCTTTACTACTCAAACCATAATTAATTTAGATATAAGAATCTAATTTGGTGTAGTTGAGATCACCGACTACACATTTTTCACAATAGAACCGAATTTTTTGGCATTTTGAAATTTTAGATATCCTGTGTCTCAGAGCGGGGGATTTGCCCCGCCTTGTACGCCCATGTTCTTTCTTTTGTAACTAATTCTTATGATTATACAATGAATTATTAATTTGCATTAAGCCATTTAACACGTGTACAAGTGAGATGCGTATCAATTTTCTCACAATCAGTTATGGAGGTCTATTGCAGAACAACTTGAGACCGCGGCATTCCTTTGATCTTTGCAATCGTTACACAAACCTCGTGCCCGACCGTGTTCGATCGGCGTAAGTCGCCAGTCTGAGAATTTTCTGACCCGCGGAATTGCTGGAATTGGCGGAACATTTTGAACCAAGTTATGCCCAGTTGACCTTGGCTTAGGATCAAAATACCGCACATCTTAAATGATCATCTGTATGAGGTTTTAATGTCCTAAACATACGAAAATATTACACGAAGAAATATTTCTCTAACTTTATTAAAAACCTTGATCATGGTTCAGGTCAATACACTGTGTCTAAACATAAGCGACCTTTGAACCAATTGGGGTTATACACAAGATATCAATATTCTCTCGTACATGTAGTTAATAAATAGAAAATAATAATAAAATAAAAAGGACATGTTCCCATCATTGGATTATTGTGGAAATAGAAAATTCTAAACATTTCAAAATTTATCACAATCCAACAGCAATACACACTACCACTGCACTACTGTTCCGGATAAAGACTGCACATCCGGGGACTACAGAATGCCAGGTGAGAACTAATATCCCGAAAGCTACAGGAGGAATCAAATAATTCCGGAAATATCTTCATATTTGACTATCAATCATTCAAAATATTTTTTACATCATAATGTCAAAGGTACTTGTCCGGGTTCCAGACATACTTCTTTGATCGAGGTCGGGATTTTGGCCGCTCTGTTTTCTGAGATTTTGGAATCGGGTTAGGATGCCAAGGTAGAGGGTTATAGAAAGTTGGTGCTGGATATGCGCCGGTGTCGTGGTAACCTGGAAAACAAAATTTAAAATAGATGCATCAATACACCTTACATTTTCGAACCAATTTTCGATATACATGTACATGTATACATTGTATGATGATATAAAGTTTACAACCAATATCTTCAGCAAATAGAAATATCAAACATTCACTTTCGCATAATATTAATTCATTAATAATGATAAATAGGAATCCACGCTTCAGATTTACGATAAACTTTTTTCGTAAATATTTTGCTTGTATTAAACTTTTATGAGAACCAGAGTTTTAAATCTGTCTTTTCTTGGCTTTAATAACACACCGATTCGAAGTTTTGATATCCATCAAAAGGAATTGTAACCAAAAAAAAAAAAAAAAAGTCCAAATGGTAAGATCTTAGAAAAGGGTCTTTGCAAAGTCATAGACCAGGCTGATGTACGGGAAAATGAAATTGGTAAGGTAAACACAAGTGAAGTATGGACAAATGAAATGTACAGAGTTTGCTGATGTTCTAACAACATGTAAAAGTTTTCGTCCAGTTATCCTCTCACATACAACCTTGACCCAATCGGAACCAAATTATGGTCTTTATACCGGTGTAACTTAAATACGGTACCGACGCCCAAAGGCACGAACGAACAGGAATGGTATACAATATTTCTCCGCTATTTTATTGCGAGGGCATAAAAAGTGGGCACGTGGTTTATCGGGTCTTCCATTCGATCAATCATTTTCATATCAATTCAGTATCGGCAAGCATTTTTTTTTTTTTTTTTTTTTTTTGAATTTTAAGAAGTCAATAATGTGAATGTTTTACAAATTCTACAAATTTTCATTGTCTTTCTGATGTCTGTAATTTCCTTATTATATCAGCTCTAACCACGTGTAAGCTTCATTAAAGAACTGAGTGCAACATCCCCTTCTCTCCATTATCTATCTGCCATGAAACCATTTTTGAGAAAACCGTACTATGTGTACCGTAAACCCTAAGGCGCCTCATTTGAATGACCTAAACAAAGGTGAAAGTCTAGATCTGTAGTTTAACTTTTTATTCCTTATTGATTGGCGATTTAAATCTCACGCTGTCTGTTAAATCTGTTTTCCCTGTCGTTGCTAAGGTAAACAATTTCCTTAGAGATTGGTTCGCTATCTGTTACGGCTTGCACAGGAATATTTGTGTGTAACTGCTCATTGTTTAAACCCCCGGATTAATCGCGTATTAATAATTCAGGTATGAAAATTGTTCTTATTAATAACTTGTAAACGGAAATGCTATTTAATACTTTGCTATTGTGCCTTGTAGTTCATTAGCAACCGATACAATAGGTTTGCACATGACTAGTGTTTTTAAATACAATTATGTTTATTTAATTTTGGTATCGGGTGAAATCGACAGCATATCAATAAAAATGACACCATGTCGAATAAGTTATCTTTGTTTTTACCTCAGAAATAACATAAAAGTCAGGTATAATGTGCAGGAAACATGTCACGATAATCAGATAGGACAGATGGTGACGAGCCATCATTCCATCGATTTTTTTTTTTATCCATTAATTGCATTTCCCTACCAATTCATGAATGAAGTATTTCTTTTGTTAGATGGCTTCTGTTAGAGAAAAGTTATCGGAGGCCATACAGTTGGGCAAAGCAGAGCAAGTGCGTGCAATACTAGAGGAAGCAGATGTCGTCTCTCTTAGATCCGCCACGGGAGAATCTCCTCTTCAGGACGCCGTCCGTCTCGGAGCGACACCAGCTGTGTTCAAATTATTGTTAGAAACTACGGACATCTCCGCACGTGATATCAATGGTCATACAGTCACGGACCTTGTGTTTTCTTCTGAAAAGCTTGATCCAGACTACGAAACGATGGTTGTGAACCACACTAAGGCGTGGATCCTGAAGGGGTGTGTGAAAGATCTGGAGAAACTTTTGCTATCTGGTTGGTTATTCTGGCCTGTAACTGTTGAACAGGCTAAAAACGTTTCCAGCGAATTAGCCGATTTCATCTCCAAAATCCCCGAATTTCAGGTCCGTATCCAATGTTTATGAATTTTTTTTATAACCCCCTCCCAAACCAAAAACAAAAAACCAAAAAAACAAACAAAAAAAAACAAAACTTATTATGAAATTCATATTTTTAAATACGCACACTTGATTTTACTCTCACTTGCTTTGCATAGCGAAAATAATGTACATAACGGATCAACCAGTCCACGGATTATCGTTAGTGCTAAAGTTACTGTAGCGATGTTGCTATTGGTCCAGACTGTGTATGCGTGTTGTACTACCTTGTAGTGAGCGGTTCAGATGGTCTAATTTTTTGTCAATTTCTCTCTCCAAGGAAAAAGTAGGACAGTTGCACAAAGCTATTCAGGACGAGAATATCCGAAATGTCCAACAGATACTGGACCGGAAAAAGTACATCATGGCGGCCGACCGGACGGGCCTTCCGCCTTTCCACAAGGCAGTTTTATACGGAAATGGAGATATGGTCGAGTGGTTCTGCGAAGAGTTTAAATTTGCCATCGAACATAAAGACAACGTAAGAAAATCTTAAAATAGCATACCATTCTTTTGATTTAAGAAGGCGTTGGATTTTTAAAAAAATATTTTAAAATATAACTGTAATGATTTATATCTATCTCCTTCTGGTTTTTTGCTATATATAGATGGGAAGAACCGTGCTGCATTATGCCGCGGGACTGCCCGATGCTGGATATATCTACTCCATGCTCACTAACGCAGGCGCAAATGAAGATTTGTGACGGACTTGGTATAATTTACAATTTACATATTTATGATATTACATACGATGTACATATATTGATCAAATTTTGTTCCTTCTGCTAAAAAATATTCTGTATGTACTTATACATGTTAATTATAACTTAGGCTGGTCGGACACCACGCGATTACTACGACAACACAGAACTTCTAGCGGTTATGAAAATACGCGAAAGGATAGAGGAAATTCTAACTACAGCAATTCCAGAGCCCAAATTAGCAGTTTCTGGTTCGCATCAAATGTACATATCCACAGATCTTAAAACCAAACGAGTTCCACCGCCCACTACAGTTGATGGGAGATATGTTGCAGAACACTTGGGAACGGCCTTGACCTTAGCCTTGGCCGAGATTGCTGAGTGTCGTCCTTGGGACCCTATAGAGTACTTAGGACAGTGGCTGTACAAGTATCGTGAAAATAGGAACTACATAGACCAGGTAATTGTCATCATAAACACATACAGTCAAACCTCGTCATCTTGAACTCGATGAGACTGAGCAAAAAGATTTAGATGTCCGAGGATTCAAGATACCTTTAAAAAGAATCAATGGTTGGGACTTCCAAACCACTTCGACATAGCCATGTTATTCGAGATATCAGTGTTTTAGATACCGAAATTTTACTGTATTTCTGCTAGAATATCATAAAGGTCAAAAACTGTCCATGGAAAATCTTCGAACAAAACTGTAAACAGTTGCCACACAGCAGTTTATACCGTATTTGATTTTTGTCAGACATGCAGAAATAGTACCTTGTATACAGATTTTATTTTCTATTCGTTTTCGAGGTTAAATATAAAGGTCAAGCCATCAAGGACAAATCTAAATTCTTTGATTGGGGCGGGGGGGGGGGGGGGGGGGGTTCTATAAACATTCAGGAGTGAAATCTCACGGATCTAATTCTCATCACCCCATGGCTTGCAACTTATCATTCTATTCACAAAACGCTAAAAATACTTGGTATTAATTTTCAGCAAGAGAAACTGATGGCAAGAAATAAGAGAAGAGGAGACACAAAAGCAGAGGAGGAGAGACGGGAGAAGATCAAGCTGAGCAGGCAGCCATCATGGAGGCTGAGCGAAGGGAGCGCGAGAAAGCCGAGGAAGAGAGGCGAGGAAGAGGCAAGAAGAGCTGCAGAGACCGTATGTAGGATTTAGATCCTCCCTGAATTGTGCTGGTGCCATTTAAGGACCCCATTGGAAATAGCACTTGTGTTTTTGTGGGTTATCCTTACATCCAAACCAATGCTGAGATACTGTGATATCATTATACAGGGCAATACCAGTTGTGTAAATTATTTTATTTTTTTGCAGAGCGCGAGAAATGGATGCTCTCGCCCAGGGCCAAACTGGACACGTGACTGAGAGGAAAGGCGAGGAGGAGGCTAGCGGAAGGACAAGCAAGGGCAGAGTGAAGTTACACAGCTAGCAGCTCAGGAGGGTAAGTTACAGGGTGGGGTGGGGACAAGCAATGACAGAAGTGAACTACCAAACTGGCAGCTCAGGAGGGTAAGTCCTCAGGGAGGGGGGGAGGAAGGGGGGGGGGGAGGCTAGGGCGGAAGGACAAACAAGGATGGAGTGAATTACACAAGCTGGGAGCTCAGGGGGTAAGTCTCATACGGGGGGGAGGGGGGCATGTGGTAATGCCATTCTTGTATCACACCCGTAATTATCCCTATACATTACTATGTAGGAATAAATTAATCAGTTTATTTCAAAATTTGCTGCCAAAGAACACAGTTGTTACTGGCACCAGAAAAGCAACACCCTACACAGTATTTTCTAATTGTTTTTACCCACAAACAAGATAACCCTCAAATCCACATGATTTTTCAATTGTGTGTAAACAGCCTGAGTGCACTCCCACAATGTAGTAGTCTAAGCTACCAACATCAAATTTCTGGGTTTAGTCCTTTTGCATAAAAATGAACAGACAATCTGTAATGTTTCTTTATAATGTCTACTGTATAGGAGCAGACCTGACAGCGTTGTTAAACTTAGGGTACAACCTCGCTGAGAGAGACATCACCTGCAAGACCCCGAGAGACATTGCTGTAGAGAAGGGCATTCAGGACAATATTGACGCAATAGGTACAAAGAAACTCACACTAACTCACTCAAATTCACAATTTCCTGGTAAATATACAGTCTACCTCAAGGGCATATGCAAC
>CAJDSM010001038.1:0-11792 GCA_903981925.1 Ostrea lurida | reverse complement strand
TTGACGGTTTTCAGTGACTAAAGAGTTGGAGAATACCAATAGCCAAATGAGAGCGCGTGTAAAACCGTTAGGACTATCGGCGTACCGCCGAGACAATCGGCAAACGGAAGCTATGAGCAGTTTAGACAGCGGATTTTTTAATCTGGGCAACGAAGCATTCAGTTTGAGGGTCAATGTCAATATTATGGAGGGGGTGAGGTAAGGAAGTCTATAGGAGGTACAAGAGGGGTTTCCGGTAAACATCGTATGTGTTGTTGGGCGATAAAATGGAGAACAAAAGAAATATAGATTCTTATAGCGGTGACCTACATTTTGATCCCAAAAAAGATGAGAGACCTTGTGTTATATAATAGTTACTTGCAAAGTTTATGAACAAGGCCTGTTTTATTATAAGTACTTGCAAAGTTTGAAACAAGCGCCTGTGATTTCGGTAGTTGAAACTTCAGTACATCAAACATGGCGCACAAATATGAATCGAGAAAATTGGAATTTATCGAATTGTTGAAAACGGTAGAATAGAGCCTCACAAATCTAAAGTTGCAGGTTGAATTTATATATTGACTAAGAACACGTAGAATATCATTTTATTTACGTAAAGAAAGTAGGAAATGTTTAGAATGAGCGCAAATGTTGCGGGAGTGAATCACTCCCGCATTTGCACCATCACGGAGGTCTTAAGGAGTTGTAGCCCTCTCCCTAAAAAAAAAAAATCAACCGGAAATCACAGGCGCTTGTTTCATAAACTATTGCAAAGTATACTATATAATAACACAGGGCTCTTTGTTTCATAAACTTTGCAAAGTATACTATATAATAACACAAGGTCTCCATCTTTTTTGGGATCAAAATGTAGGTCACACGCTATAAAGAACTCTATATTTCTTTGTTCTCCATTTTATCGCCAACAACACATACGATGTTTACCGAACAGCCCATTTTGTACTCCTAGTAAGACTCCTACCTCACCCTCATAATATTGACATTGACCCTCACAAAAACTGAATTGCTGCTCGTTGCCCAATTAAAAAAATCACGCTGGTCTAAAACTAGCTCATAGCTTCCGGTTTGCCGCAATTGTCTCGGCCCGGGTACGCATAAGTCCTAAACGCGTTATTTACACGCGCTCTCATTGGCTATGGTGACTTCCTCCAACTCTTTTAGTCACTTGAAAACCAAAAAAAGTTAGCAGTGCATCTCATTGGCATAACTTTTTTTGAGTTTTCAAGTGACTAAAGAGTTGAGAGAAAATACCAATAGCCAATGAGAGCGCGTGTAACCGCTATAGGACTATCGGCTACCCCGCCGCAAGACAAATCGGCCAAACCGGAAAGCTATTTGACAGTTTAGACAGCGGATTTTTAATCTTGAGGCAACTGATAAGCATATATTTTGAGGTCATGTCAATATTATAGAAGGGTGAAAGGTAAGGAAGTTTCTATAGGAGTACAAAGAAGGGGTTTCCGGTAAACAAATCGTAATTGTGATTGTGGGCGATAAATGAGAGAACAAAAGAAATATTAGAAGATTCTATATAGCGGTGACCTAAACATTTTGATCCCAAAAAGAATGGAGAACTTTTGTGTATAATATATAGTATAACTATTGCAAAGTTTATGAAACAAGCGCCTGTGCCGGAAATGCATGGATTTTGGGAATTGAAAATATCTTTAATCAGACGGTTTCTCTCTCTACAAGAAATATTGCAAGAGTACAAATTGAATTAGTATTATGATATCATTGATCAAATTCAAGAGAGCAGTAATGCAATTCTTGTCCAAATTAATTTAATTAATCTTTAATTTAATTATTGCGCGCCCCAGCTGAAATTATAATATCTTCAAATCTTCAAACTTTTGAGGTTATTTCAAAATTTTACACATTAAAATTGATGAATTTTAATTGTGATCAAAATCAAAATCAATTCAAAATAAAATTCATTTATTTCTCTACTATATTTGCAAATTCATATGCAATAAAAATGTATTCAATTCCGGAGAAACCTACAGTTTTGGCATGCGAAATTCAAAGGTAATTTCGAAACCATTACAATCAAGAGATCAACATAAAGGAGTCTACATGTATCCACGGAATTAGAAGTTGGCGTGCAATAAAATACATGTACATACATGAAGGTAATATTTTTCTCTCTCTTTCTTTTTCATACCTTTTATAAACGCTTACGTCAGCATACGAATACCTTCCTATAATTGTGAGTTAACTAAATTGATTCTAATTTCCGTGGCTAGCTGTATTTTGTTCTCTGGTTCCTGTCTAAGTGACTCTTGATAAGACTGTAACGCCCCTGTAAGTCCCCCACAACATGTTGACAGATCCTAGTATCTGCCATGACATGTCTCTATGGTGTAAAGGTACGTATCTCCCATCATCATCACAGAAGCAGTAGGGTGTGTAGGTCTGTCAGTGCCTGTAGATATTGTGATCTGTTACCTAGTCTGTAGTGACATAGGACAGATAACATGTGCACTGTCACAAAGGGAGATAAAAATAAAATCCCCATCCCATTCATTTTACTGACTTCTTGTTCTAACTTTAATTCTTCAATATAGGTAAAGTAGTAATCCAACTTAATACCTTTTGCCCAAGCCTTTCTAAACTTAGTCAACATAGACTGCCCACCTACTGCCTCACTGTATCTCTGTCTGTCTACGTTACCGTCATACATAATATGGGGCTGTGAGAGTTTCTGCTTCACTCTATCTGTGACAGTTAGCGCTGTTTGATATCTACCGGTATGGTACAAGTATAACGCTAAATATAAACCATCAGATACACAACCTAGCTTTAAAACTAGGCCTAACATGTGAATTATTGACCTATCAATGGTGAATCTCTTTTTGTTTGATACCAAAAGACTTTGTGTTAATGACATGGACGTAGATACTAAAACAATACTAGTAATCAACTTATCATGGAATATAACATTATGACAGGTTGAGAGTAACTGATCCATTACATTTAAATGAATCATGTTTGATAGGAAATCTGATGCAATTGTCCCACTTATATTACTGCTGCTTTCGCCATAAAAAGCAATATCAATATCTATTTCTGACTTGAGGTAACTTTCCCCTGTCTGCACTACAAAGTATGGATTGGAGAGGACCGGGGTCAGAATCTCTCTGAGAGTGGGACTGTGTAACAGGAAAGCAACGCCCATTTTGTAAAGTGTTTCTAACTTCTGATACAAGGATATATGTTGTGCCCCTACAAATTTTCCAACAAGCATATTGTTCTCCGGAATAAAGAAATTTGGAAGGTAACCCGTATATACACATTGCATCAAAGATTTGAAACAAAACCAGACATGTTGAAGCAACGTTGATGGTAACCACGGAGTAGAAGAACTCTCTTGAATTCTCCAAAATAATATTGTTTTCATGAAATATGAACACAGTAAATCGTCACAGATAATTTCCTTCAGAATTATTTTCAAGATTCCGTAACAGAAGAAACGGCAATGGTTCATAGAGTACACTAGCTTTTGCTCTGCTTGTGAAAAAAGAATTCTCCACTCCAAGTCCGAGTTTTCATTTGTCTGTCTGCTTGCGATGGGAACGAGATGAAATCCTTCATCAATAATTGTTTGTAGTACACTACGCGATGGCCATATGCAGGTCGAACATCTATCAACCCAGGGAAGGGCTGGTAAGGCCAATGAACAGGAATGGAAACACAAAGCAATATCATTTTCGATAGATAGGTAAGTGTAGTTGTGACATGGACCGTGCAGGTTCTCACCTTCATTGGCTGGATTAACCCCATTCCATATTTGATGGTTTCTCATCCGTAGTAGTGAACTTGAAATGTATACAGTATTGTTTTTCCCCGTTAGTGAGGACATGACAACCCCCATCATTTGACGATGTGAGTAGTAGTATTCTGGCGAATCCCGGTGGGAGTTCACCCCGTATCCATATGAGAAAGTGTATAGTCCGGTCTGGTGAACGATAAAATGAGGACTGAGACATCTCACATATCACGTGATGATCAGGGAACCAAACCATAAAATCCCTATCAGATGATTTGAACCTGAATCCCTCCCTAGAACTACCACTCAGCATACATCTCATTCCATCATATAACTGTGAAGGTTTCGTTATCATCTCCCCTGTATCCCACAGATCCCTCCTGAAGGTCACTTCTGTCGGTGTCCCTATCTCACGACTCACACCCACATACAGGGCTTCCGATACACGGGGAATGTGATCCATCCTGTAACGATTGTTTAATACAAATTAAATGACACAATTTCACATAGCTTTGCGTTTTCTATTGATAGACAATCGGGAATATCCCGTCTTTTGCTACTTTTCTTTACGTAACAATTCTTCAACTACAAAATAACTTGTTCCTTCCTTATTCGTACATATACTGTTACATGTACTAGTATTTGTTAGTATATTTCGTTGTTGCTCTTTATAACTTAATCTTTTAGTAACAGCCTTGGCATTGCAACACACATCTGATTGATATTTGTATTCATGATATTTTTAAAACCTAGCCAGACTGTGTAGTCCAACTTTCTTCCTCCTTTTACTTCTAATTTTTGCTCAGAATGAGTGTCTGTCCATGTGAATGTGTGTGTGTGTGTGTGAAAGAGAAATACCTAAATACCTTCTGATCAGGTTGTAATGAAGCAATGTAATGTCATATACATTGATATGTTCAACAGTTTCCAGTTCTATGATAATTTACAGTTTGATGTATGACTGACAACAAAGTTTAGGTATGGATATAGAAATATACTACATAGGAAACAAAAGAAAAAAAATTAACACGTTGGTTCTGTACTTGATACAAGTGTGAAAGATTTTTAAAAATTAAACAAATGTACAATTCAACATTTTGTTTATAACAGAGATTATTGTCACCATACAAAATAAGTTCTAAAGATAAAGGTAAAAATTTTTGTAATTGTAGATTGTTAAAACTTTGTATCAGTGTTTGTCTTTGTGTACAATATTTTGGACACATCAGTATATATAAATTGGTTTATTGAGTGTGGGTTTTCAATGGTACTATTTTCTAACAATTAACTATTTCTGCATGACCTTGACCATGTATTTATAAGGAGGAGCTTATATTAGGCTACGCCTGCGTGCAATCCTTCAAGTCTACGCAACGTTCGTTATCTTATATATTTTATAGAACTATTCTAAATAAAATCATAGTAACCTTAGATATTTTTTTGAGAAAAAATCAGACCATATTCCTTGTGTTTGGAAAAGATAACAGTTGATGAAGAATGTAATTTGCACAATTATTCATACTTGAATTCTGATTACCTCTCTTTGGAGAAGCAAATGCAATGCACCTGTACGTATGCATACTACAAGCACACTCTCATTGTCATATGATTAAATCATCATCATCAAATAATTCTGAAGGGAGATTGAATGAGTGGTAACGAAGCCAGAAGCTCATTCGACATTTCTAAATTCAAAATCAAAATTCGAAAATCCAAGATTCGTGATTCAATATCCAATCAGCCAATCAAAATCAAGATTCAACTTCAAAGTTTTAAATAGACCCAAGCGCTTGTGGTTTTGGGCGTGAAAATACTATAGCTTGTAGGGAAATGATATATACTGGAAAGTGTACGTTGTAGAAAAAGTGGAAAGGGCAGTTTCTTAATTGGTTCCACGTTGCATATGGTATTACGTAGTTATGAGGAATAGCGATTTCCGTTGATTATTTTTGAATTACTTCCCCTTAAGAATTTTTTGATATGTTAAAATAAGTACATACTTTCTTCGGTAAAATATCTGTACATTTGCCATGCAAGAATTTATATTATTAAATCTAGGATAAACATAGACGGCATAAGAATGTTAGTATTCATAATGACTAAAATTGTAATAACTTTTTTTAATTTCATATGAAAGTTTTAATTATTCGGTCATTATACTTGGCCGCGCCTTAACGAAATGCTTATGTTCGGGAAGTATATAAGATACCGGAACCATGGAAAGAGGCGGAGAACATCTAATTAACAGTATTTAATTTTCAATTATATTTAAAAAAATCAAGGCAAATAACTAACAAGGCCGGTACTCAGGGCGGAGCCAGATTTTGTCGAAAGGGGGCCTGGTTCTTTGTAAAAAGTGGGCCTGCTACAAGTCGGTGGCTAGAGGTCTAAAATAAAACCAAAGTGGAGTCCCGGAAGCTCTTGGGTTAAGGCTTTTAATATTTTGAGGGTTTATTTAGCAATAATTCTATACATAATGATTAATTTTTTGGTCACAAAAGGGAGGGGGGGGGGGGGGGCTCTACTCCGCCACTGTGTACCTATATTGATTTTAAAACGCCCTTACAGTAGCTAGCTTACGTCGCATTTACTATTAAGTAAATGAGAAAATGAGTTCGATATAATTTTTTATTAAAACACAAAGATATATCTATGGATAGAATACTCTGTGGCTGGCCAGTCAAATCATGTCAACCGAGTCTAGTCGCCCCCTCCCCCCCCCCCCCCCCCCAGTTCCAGTGACTTAGCGGGTTGTATTGATTGGTAATTCATACTTTTTACGTCCCACTCGAGACTATTTCACTCATAATGGGAGACGTCACTCATGCCCGGTGAAGGGTTGCAAAATTTAAGCCTATGTTGGGCATCAGGAACCTTTGAGGCAGGGAGGGATCTCGTGTCAACCTGCTGTGTCAGGGGCCTCGGTCTTTCCGGCCTTATCCGAAAGACCGCCCCATTCAGTCGCCTCTTACAGACACGCAAGGGATGCTGGGACCTATTTCTAACACGGACCCCCACGGGTCCATGTGACTTAGAAACTGGTCCAGTCTAATATAATTAAAATTACTAGTACACGCCTGCCCGACCCTCAGCAATGACAAACCGAATGTTTTGTCAATCGGAATGATCGAATGTAACATCATTTCCAGGCCTGTTACCCCCCCCCCCCCTGCGCAAATGGGAAATGTCAGGTGCTTTACTCTGAATATTGCCTATATTTAAATGTGGAGTGATTTACAGAAATTCTCTATTAAAAGTAAATTTCACTCTCTTCCGATGTTCAATTTGCCTAAAATAGTCGGCACCTCCTTCCGGGTTACGGGCCGGATTTCAGGCCTGCTTTTGAAAAGGGTACACACCATATTTACAAAGGCTTCGGTTCAATTATAATATGCGGGAAGTAATTAATGAGTAACACATATTCAAGTCTCATGTTCAAGGTTACATGCACCTTTTTTCTTCTTGATTTTGGGTACGGCCGGATTATGGCCTGCTTTTGACCAAGGGTACACACATATTTACAAAGGCTTCGGTTCATATATATAATGCGGGAAGTAATTAATGAGTAACAAAATTTTCAAGTCTATGTTCAAGGGTTACAATGCACCTTTTTTCTATCTTGATTTCGCCAGTATAGGCTCCACTGATATACCAGTGTAAGCAGAGCAACGAAGTCAAAAGGTTAACTTGAATAGCAAACCACAGCCCATCTCACATTTCTCATCGCCTCTGCCTCAATGCACATTTAAGTTCATAGGCGGATTTAGCCCCCCTCCCCCTCTTTCTTGTGTCATATTTATTGTAACGTACATGTATTAACTATACTAAATTAATCAGTAACTTTCCCACCCCGACTCCTACGTATCCAGTGCTGTTCATGTGTTTTGATTTAAAGAAGTTGCTCCGTAAAGGGGAGGGGTTACAAACCTTGTGTGTCCGGGGGTGTTCTTTGCCCGTAAGTATCGCTGCTCGTTAACAAGATTCTTTATGTAATTCTGATACAAGCATTTGATATACTTTTAAATTCAAATATGATTGTTTTAATGCTTGAAACAAATCCTAAATTCTGATTTCGATTGAAATGAAGTAACCCCTTCACCCCGATTTTTATTATATTTTAAACTGATTAATCATTTACTACTAGATCTCGTTCCATTTTTTGTTCAGCGTGTAAACGACACGTTTTTTTAGATTTAATAGAAACTAGAAAGGCATCCAGTCATTCGACTCGGAATAGTAAACTGTGAACACGTGAAGATGATTTCAAAACTTCAAAATAAAAATAAAAAAGTTGTTACAACATTTAAAGTCATTATGAATACTACCATGCCCTATGCTTTCTATATTTATCTTTGATTTGATATAATGTGTATTATATAAATTTTGCATGGCAAAAAACAGAAATATTTACCGAAAGTAAAATGTATTTATTTTACATAATCAGAAAATTTCTTAAGGGGGGGTAATTCTATAAAATACAACAGAATCGCTTTCCTTCATAACACTAATGTACCACATGCACGTGGAACTAAGAAACTGCCCTTTCCACTTTTTTCTACAATGTACACTTTCCAGTATATATCATTCCCCTACAAAGTATAAGTATTTTCACGCCCAAAACCACAAGCGCTTGGGTCTATTTAAAACTTTGAAGTATGAATTCTTCATTTTGATTGGCTGATTGGATATTGAATCACGAATCTTGAATTTTGAATCTTGAATTTCGAATTTGGATTTTGAATTTAGAATGTCGAATGAGCCTTCTGGGCTTTCGTATGTTTGCGTTGTCTGTAACTCTTATCATATCATTGGAAGTCTTCAATTTTGGAGATAGAAATTTTTCTGAAATGTACATTGCGTATGCCCTTAAAGTAACAAAGTTGTGTTGGAGTTCAGTTTACTTTGAAATAATTAGAAATGTTCATACAAATTCAAATATCAATGACAAGTCAATGGAACAATTCAATGAATATGTGCAGCAAAATAATACTGCAAATTGTATAAAATGTCAAGATATGACAATACGCAAAATGTTCAATGTCAATAACGCAAATGTTCAATGTCAATACACAAATGTTCAATGTCAATACGCAATGTTCAATGAACAACACAATGATCACAAGTGGGTTACCACAGATGGTCTACATCGACTTTTTTCAACAGTGTAATGATGTAGAAAGCACAATGACAATGGCCACCCCAATGACAATGACAGAAGCACAGTTATTGGATGACAGACCCTGGGATATCACAGAGCCTACACCAGTGCTTAGCAAAATTCGGCTATATGTCTTCAAGCATCTGCTACAGTAGCAAAGATGCCTGAAGACATCCGCCACAAGTGGGCAAATTTTGCCCATAACCATGACAAAACTGCTTTAATGGACCAACATTGATTTGAGCACCTACAAACTGTTAAAACCAATATTACATGTTTCCAGGTGCGCATATGTGTCGACAATTATACTCGTATGTACCAATGCATATCGTTTGATTTCCATCTACCTTTGGTCATTATGTCTTCGGGGACACCAGCTAAGAATTCACTGAATATTGCAGCATTAAATAATACTGCGAATTGTATATAATGTCAAGATATGACAATACGCAAATGTTCCATGACAATACGCAAATGTTCAATAACAATACGCAAATGTTCAATGCCAATACGCAAATGTACAATGACAACACAATGATCACAAGTGAGTTACCCCACAATGGTCTACATCGACTTTTTCAACAGTGTATGATGTAGAAAGCACAATGGCTCAGACATATACGCAAATGTTCAATGTCAATACGCAAATGTTCAATGACAACACAATGATCACAAGTGAGTTACCCCACAATGGTCTACATCGACTTTTTCGACAGTGTATGATGTAGAAAGCACAATGACAACAGTAGCACCCCCTATTCTAAATGAATGCGACTTAAAAGTAGTCGTATCAAGCCCAATAAACTTAATTGCCTTGTGAAGGATTGCTGCGAATTGATATACAGTAAAGGGTTTATCATTGAGATGACAGCAGAAAGGGCCATTGCCCTGAGGCCTGATGGAGAGGTATTGCTGAACATGAGAAAATAATGTGGATGTTTCAAAGTCTTTTTTCTTCAAGAATTTCTAAAAGGAAGTATTTCTTTGTGCATGCCTGAAGGCAGCGAAAAATGACGAAACCTACCGAAAGGGGAATTACTATAGGGTCTCGGAGTTATCTTTCTTAGGCTATCTAAAGCTCTATTCATCTCCATAACACGACTTAACTCATATTGAGTTAAGTCCGATTATGTATTATACATAATAAGATATTGTTTAAAACAACTTGAAAGGGTCATATGTAAAATCTTGACTAAAGTAAATGTAAAATCAAAATTAACAGCTATAATGCTGATCTTTATCAATTTGATTTTTTGATATCAGAAAATCATTTAGCGATTTTCTTACTTCAGAAATTCAATTTTTGATATCAGAAAATATTTTGATTTTCTGATAAAAAAGAAGAATTCTTTATTTCAGGTAATCGATTTTTTGATATCAGAAAATAAAACTTTTGATATTAGAAAATCATTTTTCGATATCACGATTTTGATAAATCAAATCAGTTGGGTTTATATCTCTGATATAAAGGCAAAGACAGCGAACAGTGATCAATCTTGTAAGTCCCAAATAGAATACACACAAGAGTTGGTAAACACGGACCCCTGGACACACCAGAGGTGGGATCAGGTGCCTAGGAGGAGTAAGCATAACAGCAATAATTATATAATATATTGTAATATAATAAGTAATATTATATTAAATAATATATGATTATTCATTATAATATAATACAACATTCTTATTTCACAATATTATAATATCGTAAGTTCTTTGTTATAATATATTATACATGTGATATAGAATTATATATTATCATATTGTATATGATATAATGTCATATATCATATTATATAATATATGATTATTTATTGTAATATGATATTATATTATTGTAATATGTAAAGGCAAAGATAACGAACAGTGATCAATCTCTTAAGTCCCAAATAGAATACAAAAACAAGGGTTGGGCAAACACGGACCCCTGGACACACCAGAGGCTGTAACTCTCTGATAAAAATATTGGGACAGATGCAAATACATGATAGGAAAATATGCAAGGAATATTTAGATGTTAAATGTAATGGCCAGCGATGTAGAAATACAACGATAGAAGCCTCATCATGCGCAACATTTTGTGCGCCGTAAATCGAAGGTTTTTATACATGTAAGGGGTGGATCTGTAGCTCTATGATCTGTCCCAATATTTTTTCAGAGAGCGACAGTTCTGCAGCTAACCAGAGGTGGGATCAAGTACATAGAAGTAAGCATCCCCTGTTGAACGGCCACACCCGCCGTGAGCCCATTTTTAAAATGCTTAATGAAGTTATTTCTCGTGGTCAGCAAAAATTTGAAATTATAGTCAGTCGTTTATTTACAAGTAAGATACAGCGTTCACAAATCTTCGCTATGTAAACAAGGTTCGAGCCTTGTTTATGTTTACATAAAGATTGCTTCGTAGAAAGTATCATGTTTAAAACAATTTGAAGAATACGAGAAACACTAGACACTGTTTAATTGTATTTAGAATAAACTTTTTAATTGGAAAAAATCTGCTTTAAATGGAACGTTTAGTAGCATATTCAATATATATATATGTAAGCAAAATCATGGTTTGGGCCTTGTTTACATAACAAAGAATTGTAAGTGCTGTATCTCACTTGGAAGTCAACAGATGACGTTAAAATGTTTCCTGAACATTAGAAATACCTTAGTCAAGCATTGTAAACATTAAAATTGGCAATCTAAAATTTGAACATTTTTTAGTTCAAAACATGTCCATGCCCCTTTAATGTTGACCCCCATCATATACTTGATTCATATACCCCCCATTCAGACATTAGAATGACTGGATAAATCACAAACCCCATTATAGACAAAATCTGCAAAAATCCAACACCGTTTGTCACACCACCACCTAATATA
>CAJDSM010001037.1:296-11623 GCA_903981925.1 Ostrea lurida | reverse complement strand
ATATATCGAATACCATGGCTGTGTCAAAGTGATTTGGAAGTCCCAACCCTCATTCTTTTCAGTATTTTGCCCTGGATATATATCGAATCCTAGAAGTTTTTTCTTAGTCCCATTGAGTTTGAGATGAGAAGTTTGACTGTATTTGATGTATAACCGACATACTTGTGGGTTTTTTTTTTACACTATTTCTTTCATTATTTTAACAAAGTACTACTGTAACATCTTAGCCTCAATTATAAGTAAAAATACCTATTGCATCTAAAACTTTGGGCAGATAGATTTGCATTGAAAGTAATTGTAATTAGTTTTAAAAAGAGCACAATCACAGGTCATATCTAAATTTTTATCATGTTTTAGTTTAAACTGTAAAGGGGGAAATTTATTTTCGCTATTACATTAACAATCAAGAAAATAAAACCATCGCGATGTGCTGTTAAGTGTATTTGGGGGTATGATTCTAATTCAGTCTCTTTAATTTTCGTGAAATTTAAACGACCACAAAATACCAAATGATAAAAATCATGAAATTTTAGCCCCGCGAAATTAAGCCCTTTACAGTATATTGTGGAATCATCATTGTTCGTGGGGGACCAATGTTTGTGAATTTTGTGGGTCACCCTTACCCACGAATTTACGTCCCCATGAACATGTTTTATTTTTCTTTTAATCTTTATAAATATTATGCTGTTCGCATTATTTATCAATTACCCACGAAATTACGTCCCCACGAACCAGCAAAAGTTTGGTTACCCACGAACATTGGCCCCCACGAATTAAAATGATTCCTCAGTATGGTGTAAAATAAAAGTGAGGGGATATTTTTACAAGTATGTCTGATCTGGATGCATGAGTATGGTATTTCTGATTCTGTGATGTCATTGTAGTATGGTATTCTGATTCTGTGATTCATTGTAGTATGGTATTTCTGATTCTGTGATGTCATTGTAGTTATGGTATTCTGATTTCTGTGTGTCATTGTAGTATGGTATTCTGTGATGTCATTGTAGACTAGTATGGTAATTCTGATTCTGTGATGTCATTGTAGTATGGTATTCTGATTCTGTGAGTCTTTGTAGTAGTGGTATTCTGATTCTGTGATGTCATTGTAGGACCCATGTGAAACACAAATGTAGTCTAGAAGAGAGGAAAAATTCTATGGCTTGACCGGGAATCAAGCCTGGGTTCCAAGCCTGCATAACTAGTCAAGTGCTCGAACCACTGAACCAACCAGGCTGTAATCATGTAATGCAAAGATGGTATGTACATGTATGACTAGAGTTTTAAAAATCTGCTGTACATGTATATTTTGAAATTGCTTTGAAAGTTTGAATGAGCTCCATGAGGGTATAAGCCGTGGGGGCCGGACGCAGTGGAGGTACTCGTTCCACTGGTCGGGCACGTCCTGTTTAACCCCCTTCCCCATCATATGTCACACTGTTACAAATCAATAAAAAAAATAAAATATAACAATGAAGACGATAAAAATGTTTACTTTTAATTTCTTATCAAAACAATCATTACAATGTTTTTAAAACATTTGTATTTTGATTTGATTATTTTGAGACAAAAATAAAGATCATACCAGTCCTGTACAAGCAGTGCAAAATCGACACAAAATCATTGAAACTCTGTATAACATAAATAACAATTTAAAATCAAATATAATGTATATTAGATATCATAAAGCATAGTGTTCAAATTATGGTAAATAAAATAAATCCAGCAGTTTTCTACACATGTACAACAAGGATTACAAATATCATTTAAAGTAATATACATGTTGCATCTTAAAAATATATTACCAATTGTTAAAGTGCCATAATTACACAATATTAGTTCCAACATGACTATCATGCAATTGTCCTTTACAAATACCAATTTAGACTTTTACGAAACAAATCAAGAATAATTAATATTTACACGCACATGAAGAAAGGAAATCTGTATACTGACTTGATTTGAGAATGTATTTGGACTAAGTACATTAAATGATATTTATCTCGGTAAGTTTCAATGGCCCGGTTAGCCTGCCTGTCAGAGTTTTGCTAAAGCTCCCATTGGGTCCCACGCTGGTAGTACAACTGGAGACTGTTTCAATACCGCTAGGACATCATCAGTAAGGTATTTCTTGTCAATGACGACTTCATACACAAATTCAGAAAACCACTCATCAGACATGACCAGGTAGCCTATAATGTGAACATGCACACAAATTTAGTAGAAATCCGAATCACCAAGCGACAGGAACTTGGAGAATACAGCAAATTTTAGAATACATGTACAGTACCTGGCTATAATTTCATTTTTTCACTATATATTTCAATGAAAAGTGCTCTTAGACCTAAATTTAAACAGCTGTGTCTAACATATCTATAAAAGATATATAAATTTTATATTGTTGGGTATTCCCTTGGTGTGCATGGCGCTATTTATAGACGCCTGACACGAGTGCAAATGTTGACTACTTCCATAAAAGGAAATTTGGGTGAACTTAAACAAATGGACCAATAAAAGTTTCTAATGTATTTTGCAATTGTAATGCCAAAAGATTTAACTGTGTCATCACCCATCGCAACACTACATTGTTCAAAACGTTCCAATTCAGGAATGATATGTGGTAAACTCTTTTGATGTTAAAATACTCCTCGTGACAGTAAATTTCAGACACAATTTATTTGATATTACAATAGATATGATCTATTTTATGAAATAAAATAAAACTATGATATACTTTAAAATTCTGAATTTTTCAAGGGGCCAAGAAGGGCTTCTATCATACACAGTTCTTTACAGAACAGTTTTAATCACTCTGAACTGGTTAAGAGACCTACCCTTTTCTCCATCAGCATCTCCCCAGGAGTTCTCTATTCTCCATTTTGTAGGTCCATCATTCTCCTGCAACACATCAAAGCAATAATCAAGTAAAATAACTCTAGAGGGTGTTTATTTTTATCAATATTTACACATTTGTTACCTTTTATAATACCAGGGTGTCAAGCCACTTTTGACCCCAACATAATATGGACTAGGATTATTTTTTCAATTTATAGGCGTCATATAGATTTTTTACAATAACATTATGATGGTATAGTGGGTATTGCTCCTTTTTCGTTGAAAGTCTACTGTTCAGCCTAGAAACGTAGAAAATTTTTGTATTTAACAAAAACTGAGTAAATTGACAAGACATCATTTGTTAAACTTAATAGAAAGCAGACTTAACTTTGATGTGGATTTTCTGAACTTCAGCTTCTTATATCGTCGAGCACTAACCCCATATATACACCCTCTATTCTATGAATTCTGTAAGAAATATGCCTCCTCCTGCCCTACACATTTCCTTTCCTCCCATCTATTATTTTTCAATCAAAATGTTCATTATGACCATATTATCATGTTCATTATGCATCTTACCAATTTTCATTAGTCGCCCATTATATCTTATTCAGTTTCTGTTGGATTGTTGTCTTTTGTCGCAGCATTTCCACTTTCTTTCCATGTTATTCCAGGATGATGAAAGTTAACGGACTGCAGATTTATTTATTTTTTTATCTCATGTCCATTTATAGATCCTTCGGATCCTTCTGAATCAATCACGTGTAGGGTATATGAAAATATAAAGAAAATACTAGTATATTTTCGCAGATTATTATGCAACAAATGAACTTTTATCATCTCCCAAAAGGCAAAAATGCTAATAAACTAAATTATATTATACAATCTTATAGCATATTAATATTGACATTAAATTTATTTGATTTCCTACTCCTTAAAGCAACCCATTCTTAAAGATAAACATTCTTCAATATTAAAGAGGATTCAATGACTTTAACCTCTGCTCGTCTCTCACAAGGATATGCCAAATCAAAGATACATGTAACTATCCTTGTAAAGTCTTCTTAATAACATGACGTATTAACTTATGAGTGATGATCAATTAAGCATGGCTTAAGTTTGCTACCCCTAAGTACACCCAGATAAGAGTATCATACCATAATCTTATTAGGTACGTTCCCAGAAACAGCTAATTTAACACTATAAATGACTATGTATATGAGTATCATTGATTGCTAGATTAAAATAATAGTAAAGAAGAATTTTTGCATATATTGATGAATCCAAAAAGGACTTTCATATCTCAGTGTTGTCTACCACTTTGGAACAATATCCACAGATTTTTCTGAATATATAGGGTTTTATAGGGATTTTTAAGAATTATAGGGAAAATATAGGGATCCTCAAATTTATAGGAAAATATAGGAATTTATAGGGACTTGACACCCTGTAATACTGGTTCACTATCAAACAAAGTGCTGACTTACAGAATGAACGGCAGTGATCACCATAGCATGAGTCATCAGGGATTCCCCGTAATTCAGCCGTCCTTCTTTATCCAATCCCAGCCCTGAGAATCCGAACACCAATTTATAGTCCAGTCTGTAGAGAGGAAGAGTAAATGTGTGGCTTACAACAGAACTTAATATGGCCCCATTAAAGTATGCTTGTGCAACACAGAAAAGCGTGTTCATGAAAAACTTGAATGAACACTAGAGGTATCTATGAACATGTTGATTGAACACTATGGGTATTTGTGAACATGTTGATTGAATAATAATAATAATAATGATTGGATTCATATAGCGCCTTATCCACCTAAGTGCTCAAAGCGCTTTACAATGCATTATTACCCCGGCAGCCCTTCACACTCCAGAACCTTTCTCAGTGAAAGCTGCCCTTACATCGCTAGAACCCCAACATTCTGACAAGATCTTTCACTGTCTATAGCCAGGTACCCCTTTAACACTTGGGTGGAGTGAGGAAATTCGTGTAAATTGCCTTTCCCAAGGACACAACGTTGGCCCTGCCACGGCCAGGATTCGAACTTGCAACCTCTCGGTCGAGTCAGACGACCTAACCATTAAGCCACCGACACTATGGGTATCTGTGAACATGTTGATTGAACACTATGGGTATTTATGAACATGTCGACTGAACAGTGAACACTAACTTACGCTTTAAGGTCCAGGATGCCGTCTGGTTTTATGCTGTTATACTTTCCAACATCGCAACCAAACCACACCACCTATTAACAAGTCAACATGATAAAAATATCATTCCAACCTAATACATAATTATGTATAACTATATAAATTGTTTAGGTTTATTATATACTGTAATACAACCAATCATTAATTGTTTAAATTGAAAATTGAATTATCTCCTTTTAGATCCATCAATGAAGATCTTTTTCTCCTAGCCTTATAGAGATTACACAGGATACCGTCACATCACAATTCCATTGTTTTCAAGGACTCTTACTTTATAATAATAGCTAATATTAGCTATGCACATAATTCATCCTATTCATGGTTTTTTGAGAAAACAAGGGAGACAAATAAAAGCCTAAAATAAGTGATTACTGTAAACCAACTTTGTTGAATTAGTAGTATTCTTTATTGAGCAACAACAGAATGGCTGATTTGCTGCAGCAATCTCATAGATATTTGTTGAATGCATATAGAAGTTAGTATACAGTACTCCAGTATTCCACATTCAATAATAATCAGCACTGACCTCCCCCTCCTTGAGAGATTTGACAGTGAGTTGTTTTAACATGCTAACTGGCTGGTTTATATACAACACTGGCTGGCCTCCTGTCATGTTGTTCAGATACTCCACAGTGTACAATTTGTTATAGGGATTCTTGGCTCTTGGATCATTCACAATGCACACCTGTAGATCAATAGGAATGTTCATGTATGTAATATTAACATCAAATCTATTGTACAAGTCAACTGGTAAAGATAGAAATTTCAGCTACTTGGCCATTTTCTTGGACAAAACAGTAAATCATGCTCTCAAGATCTAAGAAATGGGGAGATCTATAGAACATTTGTCACATGTACATGTAGGTATTTAAAACATAACTATACATGTATCTTGGTCAAACATGGTTACAGCAAACATGCATATAATGAATTTATGCATAGTGATTTTCAACCTCTGTAGTTTCAAATCACATTATACACTTATTGGATATCATGAATTAAGTCTAAAGCAAACAGAATTTGTTAATTCCCAGCACTTCGTTATACACATACAAGTGTGTTTAATGTTCAGTGAAGCTTGTGAGATCAAGATGTTGTAAAACCAAAATACATGTACTGTGTAAAATGTGCAATATTTCAACATAAAACGTTGAATTCCCCATAAAAACAAACGCTATCCTGCATCTTGTTTAAATTGAAGATATTTTCTGCTACCAGGCATAGTCATCTTCGCGAGCCAAGTGTCCGATTCGTTTACTCTAATCTACCCCTTGGCTGATTTAGTCGCGACTGAATTGCCATCTAACGGATGATGCGAGTTATCGCTCTTGACGTAAACACTCGAGTGAACAATTGTTTGTTGTTGTTTTTTATTTAGGTGTACATACTTGTTGCGAGCTTATATCACCTTTATCTTTCGGGCGTAAATCGCGTATTAAAACTTGCCTTTCTGATCTTAATGATTCTACTTTGGTTTTTATGTCATGCTCAATCAGGTATGAATGGCGCAATTTGATTGGATGCCTTGGGAAGTCAAAGCACGGCTTAGAAACTCGACTAAATCTGCCAAGGGGTAGATTAGAGTAAGCGAATCGGACACTTGGCTCGCGAAGATGGGCATAGTGGATTTAACAAGTTTCCTTGTACTGTAGTTTTCTCATTTCTATTTTCATGTTATAGAAATTCTACTTTCATAATATCTCTACTTTCATATTCACATTCTATTTCATGTTACAGTTAATCCTCTGTCATGTTTACAGCACTTAAACTTTCATTGTTGAATTCGTACCTATGTACTTACTTTATCTTTCATATTATACAGCGGTTTGATTTTTGAGTGGTAGAATTCCTTTGGAGAAATTGGTCCAACCTTCTGGTACTTTTTATCCTTGTCGTAATACTCCCATGTAAAAGTCTTTGGAGGCGTTCCCAAACAAACGGAGAGAATTGTGTAAATCTGGAAAGTGTCAAAATATCAAATATCATGATTTCTCTGTGTTTCTTTCTATCCAAAACTAAATGAAGGTCTAAGCATAATTCAAATTCACAGTGTACTGTGAATTTTAAAAAATGTACCACTGATTCTCATTGAAAAACTGTTTGAATTGATTGATACAAATGTCCGACAGATATCCTGTATATTTATAAATGTACTGTGTTATGTACCTGTTGCAACATTGAAGATTTCTCTTTCTGGATTTCTTCGTCTGAGGCTTTTTCAGAAATCATTTTGTGTAGTTTCCCACAAAACTCTCTCATCTGAAACAAGCAGCAAACCAAAAGTGAAATATCCAATGTCATTCATTGCTGAAACAAAACAAGCAGCAAACCCAAAGTGAAATATCCAATGCCATTCAGTGTTAAATAAAAAACCCACTCCAAATACTGTATGTAGGACAATATTAGCACACTGTAAATCAGACAACAGTTTAACACAATGTGTAGTTGAACAAACATGCAATGTACATGGTCGGTAGATTCCATATTTGGACGACTGAGCACCACATAATAGGCCCTTAGCATACAGGTATGTTCGAAAACTTAAACCTGATGATACAAGTGCTTGATCTGTAATCTATCCATTATTAATCAAGGATCAGACACTTGTATAACTTGGTATAGATCGAATTTTGAACATATCTGTATGGAAAGGGCCTATTGCTCAACATTTCCTAGCATGCCATCACTCCTGGATATATAGTACGATTCATGTATCTCAAATATAGCTATTTCGAATATCATGGATATGTCAAAGAAAGTTAGATGTCCCAACTAAATTTTCTTTATGTGTTTTAATCTCAATATCTTTTATACTTGGATATCTGAAGTTTTTTTCTTGGTCCTATTGAGTTTGAAATATGTCGAGCTTGATGGGATCGAAAAAAGACTTTGAGATATCCATGGATTTGAGATATAATCAATCATGGGTAAAACAACGAAGAAAATTGGTGGCTGGGACTTGATTCACTTCGACATAACCATGGTATTCAAGATATTGGTGTTCGAGATATCGAATTTCAACTGTACATGCATATGTAAATACTGCTTTCAGAGTGAAATAAAGATATTTTGAATCAAAACAACTGTTTCCTCATTATATCCTGACATTATGTACCTTATTGTTGATTATGCCACACATACTCCTTGACTGTTGTGCGCTCTCAGAGTCCTTAAAGCAAACTTTGGGAATCACTCCATATTTCTCTATAAGGTTAACAAGCATGTCCCACTGCCCCCCATCCTCGGAGGGGGAAACGAGAAGATGGCTCACAAGACGTCCCTCGTATGTCTCTCCCCGACGAGCACAGTCGATGTAGGAATCCAAATTGTAGTTACAACGTTCCAACTGGAATAATTGCGAGTCTTTTCAGTAATGTGAGAAACAAACTAGAGGTTCATGGACCACACTGCTCACCTGAGCCAACCTTGCACAAACAGAAGACGTATCAGTTTGAAACACTAATAATGGCTAAATGACAAACCACAATGTGCTACTGGACAACCATACACACATTCAGGATGTCACATCCTAATAAAATGTTTTCAGCATATTTCTCTTGAAAGTCTTTCTAAAGATTTTCCAATACATACTCTGAATTACTACTGTACCATCTTCTTTAATAATGATCCAAGGGTTCATAAGTCACTACAAGTCTACATTTTCCTTTCCTTCAGATCATAAGATAAAATAAAACATATAGGAAAGAAAGATAACTCTGATATAATAATGAGAGGGCTCTAGTTTTTGGTACACTTTGATCTGTTGGCCTCATAATAACACTAAAATTAGCTGGGAAAGCCTTTTACCTATCTGCCTGATCAACCAATTAAATGATTTTATTGAAGAAATATATGGTTCCAAATAAGCCTTTCGCCCTGTAATCCACATTAACCCTATTTCTGAAATCAATGTGATTGTATCCTAAAATGGAATTCTTCCAAATTGATCCAGGGCTGTCACAGAATATTTTTGGACAGGGACCAAGTCCCTTGAGGTTGGGAAAATTAGTGTCATTTTGGATCAGATTGGGAATTAAATATAACAGAGAAATGGAATTTTTCTTAAAATCATGTTAATAAAAACACTAAGTAAAAGCCAGGAAATAAATGGCTCATAATATTCTTTATGATATAAAAGATATATGTCATGAAACAGTTAATGAAGACAATCGCCAAACACAATAACATTTACAAGTGTTTTTCTTCTTTACTAAACATTGAGGGTTGATTGAATTGGGAATTTTCACTTGCAAATTGGGAAAAAAAGGACCCTTTTTTGGATTGGGAATGGGGCTGAATATTGGACCCAAATCAGGTTGATTGACGGCCCTGTGATCTGATAAAACTGAAGACTAGATTAAAATTCCAAAAGAATTCAAAGTTTACAGAAAGACAGACAACAGAGAAACTTCAATAAAAAAATAACTTGAGCTTCTTCCTCTTTTTTTTTTTTACCATGCAGTATCAAGTAATTACATGTATCTCATTATATAATTGTTTTCCAAAAAAAATAAAAAAATATGTATATATATTGATTATACTCCTGAAGAATTGTAGAAACTAGTCGAGTATATAATCGGCCTTCAAATATTTATTATTATATATATATATTATATATTATATATATATATAATATATATATATAATATATATATATATATATATATATATATATATATATAAATATATATATATATTATATAAATATATATATATGCCTCTATCCTGTAACAACCTTATCCCAGAAGTAAAGATAATTCTGACTGAACTCCAGTTCATCACATTTGAATAGTTGCATCACACTGCATCGCATGGCATTCAAACATGCAAATATCCAGCAACGCCCAGAAGCCTTCTGATTGGTCATTGGTTTACCTTCAGTAGGCACCTAAAATTGAAATACAAACTTTCAACTCTTAAATCATTTTTTTCTAAACATTGATCAATTTTAGTTTTGAAAGAAGCATAAGTAACATTCAATTCTTCTAGAAGTTCTATCCATGTGAATTGGACATGCAAAGTACAATCATATAACTGCTCCATATGAACTTAAGATAATGTATTAATTAATAAATAAATTTCATATTTGAAAATTACATGAGGGCAAGAACTGCCATGCTTTAAATCATCATACATGAAAAGTATCTTGGCATGAAGCGTTGCTGTTTATACCCAAGTGTATTTTTTAAAAATTACAATTTCTTTTAAAGTTGACATCATACTGGAATATATCCCCAGATCTTTAAATAGTCACTCTATATTTAGAGTTTCATATGCACACTGTTCACATTCATGAGGAAATAGATACCATTGCAGCAGTTGGTAAAAGTATTGAACAGAAATTCATTGGAAAATAAATAAATATCTAGTATGAACAATACAGAAACTTTAAGTAAGTCTTAATTAGTGTACAGTGTTCCATTGATGTATTGCCACCCCCGCTTTATTGCCCAAATTGGGTCTTGGACAAAAGTTAGCAATATAACAAGGGAGCACTGTATAGTATATTTTCTTATATACCCATCAATGATCCGAGTGTTGATAATGTAAAATTCCCAGAGTGTGATCCGACTTTCCGGATCACCACACTGTTGTTTTCCAATTCCGAATCAGTATTCACTGAACTGATGACGTCACAATGCATCAACGCAACATTTTTGTGGAGAATGTAAACTGCATCATAAACAAAACTGCATGTACACAACAAATAATTTCACAGTGCANACTGCGTGTACACAACAAATAATTTCACAGTGCGTTTGTGTCTTTTGATATATTTGGAATACATTTATCTTATAAACGTCGATTCAATAAGATAGGAAAGGGGGTATATAATAAATTTATCATTACTACAGTAACTTGATCCGATGACTTGGATCACGTCTTGTTGACAGGCACGGATCATTAGATTAAACTCTGATCTTATGATCCGTGCCTGTCGACTCGCCGTGAATCCAACTCTTTGGATCAAGTTACTGTAGTAATGATATATATCTCTCATAAATTCTCTCAACATACATGTATCATGCAAACTGAGCTGGGTTTACACAAAATAAAGCTAAATTTACCTTGCAATTAAATATATGCACTTGATCTCGAAGATCTGATTGACTTTTCATGACTTGTCTTGGATTAGTCGTGAAACATACATTCTGCGCCAATTTGTTTTTGGGATCTGAAGAAAATGTTTTCTCCATGTCCTGGAGAACATTTTCTGGTATTCCGCCTGCAAAATAATAGATACGGATTACAAATAAATTTCTGGCAGATCATACATGTTTC